>JAODLL010071049.1:2500-16676 GCA_026546735.1 Forbesichthys agassizii | reverse complement strand
TCTCTCTCTCTCTCTCTCTCTCTCTCTCTCTCTCTCTCTCTCTCTCTCTCTCTCTCTCTCTCTCTCTCTCTCCCTTTGAAGATCAAGATGCACTCATCAAAGAAAGGCCCTATCTGATTGAAAAAAGGCCAGTTCTTTTAAGTCTACCAATGCCTCTCTAGCCCCCACGTCTAACAATCGAGGCAGGGGAAGCACCAACAGCCAACTGTACATTCTGCTCTGCCTTCGACCTATGTGATCATCACATACGTGCATGGGGACACACACACAGAGGAAAGGCCAGCGCCTTGTTGGCTTGTGAAAGGACACTTTGATTCATGTTTTTGGGATGAAACTCACACTCCTCTCTACTTCTCCGCCTTGGGGGGGTACTGTACCTTTAGACACAACCTAAATGTCAGAGACAGGTTACAGTATAGGCCTAGCTCACCGATACAGTAGAACATCAGCATTAGTCCTGTATGAAGCGTAAATTATTATGTTACTTGATAAACAGGTCAATTGGTTATTTTCATATTCAGCTAAATACAGTATTTACAGGTGGAACTAATGATGCCTGCACTGTTTGAGGTGTACACTCCACATTAATCACGTCTCTGGTATACATTTATCTCATATCTGGCATGAATTCATCAGCCCCAGACCGCACAGTGAAAAATGGCTACGCTAATTGTTCATTCCAGAACAAATGAGAGTGGTTGGGTGCAGAACCATGAATGCGTCCTCCCAGACTATAGTTTATTTTTTCATCACCATTCCCATTTGCACTCTATCCATCACATTAATTTTAATTACTCAATGCAGCTTTGGTAAGAGACTCTAATTAGTAGGCTGAGGAATGGCTTTCATTGGTGTTCTATAGAGTTTGAATTTTAAAGCATTTGTAGCCAGGTCAATTATCCTGACAGTCACTCTCCTTTTGACTTCCAAAGAAATGTCAAATGAGTGGACATAATCGGGGAACAGTCCCATCCAGCACCAGAAGACACTCTCGCTCACCCACAGCTCACCTCCCCTCAACCTGGGTTATAACAACAGCAGGTTTGCAGTTCAAATTTGGGCAACGTTTGTGTTTGGGGAGCATTAGTATATGTACAAAATGGGACAACATTTCAGAATCCATGTATTATGGCTTGCTTCTGGATTCATACCTGTATTTGAGGACCTTCTGGAATTACTCTGCAACTAGGGCTTCATCTGACTCTGGTTTTTGCCTTGTTATAGCAGAGATGTGTTTTATGTTTTACAACATGGAATATTTTCCATATTTCTAATGTAATTCCATGCTCAATTGGTTTCCATTTGCTTATTGCCCCTCACTTCAACAAACTGGATTTGTTGGGTTTCACACATCAGTGGTTAGCCCATCTAATCAATATCACTACAGTATGGTCCAAAAAAGTCCTACTGGAAATATTTTAGACAACAACAAGCTTGAATGTTTTATTTCTCCCTCATTAACTTTTAGCATTTTCAATTTCTTCCACGAGGATGCTTCTGAACAAGGTCGGCCTTGAAGGGAAATTATTATGTATTTAGCACTGGCTGAGGATATGAAGCTTTAATAATAACCAAAAACTATGTTATAACTGACCCCAATATGCATTTACAGAATAAAGTCGCATACATAAGTAAATACATGGCCAAAGTGCCTAAAATACTTTTTTAGAGGGTATTAACATACAAAAATACTGTAAATGCTTGAGAACAGTAGACATAAGTGAAGCTATTGCCTAGTCTACATGTATTTATTCATATTTGTAAGTAGATTTTTCTATTCTTGTTGGGCGTACAGTAATACCAGCTTTAAACTCAAATTTAGTCTATATGAATCAATCAATATATACTCTATAAATACATACTGTATATAGGTTTGGGAAAATATTATATCAGTTTGAATTCCACATCCATTACTCTAAGATGGTAATGTGTCACTGGATGCACAGGGAGTGTGCAGGACCTTGGAAAAAGTCACTGCATCTTTAGAGCTCATGTTTCACTGACAACAATACAGATTGAATGTCCGTTTGATCCACTAACCACAGACAGATTGTCCATCTCTGCGTTTTCCAGATCCCTGGAGTTCACAGTGACGGATTAAAAAATAAAAAAATTAATAAAAAGATCTAGACATGACAAATGAAAACCGGCCTGGAATATTGATTCACCACACCATGAGAGTCCACTTGAGACAATAGCCACTTAATATGGGAAAATGCAGCTTCATAGGTCTACTTTCAATGTGGATGGAAACCCTGTTGGTGGCAATTGCACTATGTCTTTCCAACACATTGTTAAAGGTATAGTCAGAGATTCTAATCTAAAAGAATTTTTGTAAAATTCTGTGAGTATTTACTTACGGTCCACAAGTTTCCCAGAGTTCTGTGTGCACGCTGAAAAAAATATCTGGTTTTTCACATTTACAGCCCTGTCTCTGTAAATGGGAACACAAACAAAGTGGTACAGATGCACCAAACAACACTACCCCAGTGTTGGCAATGTGTTTCCAGTCTGTAGAGCAGAGCTTCTGAGCACCCTATGACATTGAAGAGAGAGGTGTTTTTGTTTTGTCTAATTCAAACATCAACAGGCTTTCTTCAGAATTACTGGTTATACCTTTAAGGAACTCGATAAATGTATCCATATATGTCAGAGACACCTCCATTTGTCAGGCTCTGTGAACTACTGAGGGTCATGGAATGGTAAAGATTTTTCTGCAAGCTAATGGCTTGTGATCAAATAACCAATTCAAGATGAAGGTCCTCTTTAACGCATTATCCAATCTAATGCTATGTAACGATTCAACCAATATCACTTCACCAAGTAAAGCACATATAGTTTGGTATGGTAGAATGTTTGTATATAGATACAATTTTATAATAGTCAGATAATATAAGTTGTAAGTGTACTGTGTATGTATACTGTATGTTGTAAAATGCTACTAATGATCTTCTATATCTACAGTATAGTGTATAAGCATGGCCCTTTTCATGACAATCGGCAAAGTCAAAGCATATAGCATATATGGGCAATAGTCCCTTTAGAGCACTTTCTTTACTGTGTATGCTGAGAAAGCGAAGATTAATGGCCACAATTGGACTAAAATAGAGTGGCATTACAAGAAGTATTTTGCCCTTACCATTACTCTACAGGGGCTGGGGCCTTTAGTTATCATCTTACCTCGAAGTTGTGCTTATCTCACACACTGACCACACTGACAGCATTTTCACACCAGCAGCCAATTAGGGCAGAGGCTGCTGGAGTGAGTCAACAGTCAGTGATCTTGCCGAGGCTCATATCTGGCCACGCCTCTTCGTCCAGACAGCTAAGAATCTATTGTCACGGTAACGGCTGCCGACGGGAGTGTTGTGACTCGGGGGCCTGAAGGTGCAATGCTTTCAAAAGAGCAAACTCCCACGTAGGCTTCACGCTATCTGACAGCTGCAGAGCTTTAGCTGCATGCTGATAGCTGGCAATTAAAATGCAGGGACATTCACTCATTATCTGCATTTGATGAAAAGCCTGCAGCTGTGCACGTTGTGTTTGTGTGTGTGTGTGTGCACGTGCATGCATGCGTGTGTATATAATAATAAAATAAATATCGGTATTTCTATATAAATAGCGGAATTTCCACAGTTCTTAAACTTTTTAACATATCATGGTGGATTGTATGCAGGTCTCTGAGGTTTTTTGCTTTGTTAATATGTAGCAAATTGTCAGAGGACAAAACCACAATATTAACATTTACAATTGGAATGTTCAGCAAAGGATCATGCACATGCATCTGATTTGCACACACACATACACATTTGCACACACACACACACGCACACTAACTTCCATGACTTCTATTCCCAGTGAACTGCTCACAACCTTGTAATCTTTCTGTGAACACCACAGGGATTCACACCATCGACCCGTCAGTCAATCTCAAAGAAGACACACAACTAAGAATCAGTAGCACTGATGACAGCTACAGTGCCAAACTGCACCTGCGTGTGGTGCTGTCTGCACCACTTTCTATGTGTTCCCGCTTTACAGAGTCTGGGCTGTGTAGAAACACCAGATTATTTTGTCAGCGCATACGCAGAGCGGGCAGCTAGCAGACCGCGAGTAGACATCCGATTAGCTTACCAACGCTGACTTTGCCTTTAAGGTGTACGTCACACACACTGCAGGCGTGAGCTTTCTAACTGAATGCGTTTCATCACTCCTGTCTGCTATGGTGAAGCCCAAGTGATCACAGTCATTTGCGGCACAAAAAGAGTCTCGCTCAGCTGTTCATCAAGAGAAACAGGCGTGTCACTGCTCGTCTCGCGTCATCACACCTGATGGGAAAACAAGACACCTCCTACGCCTAGGCAAAACCACGCACAGCTCTCGACGACAAGTGGGTCGCCCCAATGCACTCCATCAGAGAAACCGTCCCCCTGATCCGCCACCGGCCTCAGACAGGACTGAGTGACACCACCTAGACACGACTGTGACATGACGGCAATGGAACAGGCCGCGTCAGCTTCTTTATCTGTTAACAATTGACCTTTGATTTCATGGAGGGGTGCTTGAACATGGATATGACAGACAGCTCCACGGTCGCACTAAATGCGAAGGAGCAGTTTGACAGGTCTTTCCAGAGGAGGACGTTAAAATTAACTACACACTATCGACTATAGCATTGCTGTACGCTCAATACGTCACATATTATTGTAAAGATAAGTCAGCTTTTCAGTTTATGTATTTAGTAGAAAAACACAAACACATGTAGCTAACAAAGCTGGTCAATGTAAGTAAATATGCTCTTGTTTAAAGTCAGTTAACATCGATAGTTTATGGTTAAGAGTGAGCAGATACAGATATTGTGTATCTGTTTCACTTTCCCCACCCGAGTCAAACAGGTTGTCTCCTCCTACGAAAAATCAAATTCATGGCTAAAGAGCAAAGGACTTATAGCGGGACCAGAATGAGCTTCAGTCAGCTAGAAACGTGAAAAAGCGAAGATCTTTTTGATTAATCTATAGGTACTCAAAGTAAACAATAAAATGATATGATCAGTAACATTTAATATTTTACCATAAATACTGTATTTACCATAACCATCCATATCCATAGCATTACCATTTCAACTCAACATACTGTGTATTAGAAGATTATTTCAACACTGGCCACTAGTCAACATCATTGTTATGACCTTTGGCTGTTGCCCCATAATTATTTGCTGCATTGTATTGAGCTTGAAATAATTACCCTTCCTTATTATGCAGTACAGACACCAGAGAGACAGGGCAGCCCCAGAGTTAGAGAGGGAATGTTAAAAGCCTGTTAACAAAGTCACTGCTGTGTTCACAAACATTGTATCACTGCAGTACCCAGAGGCTTTCCTATATGAACTGACACATCAAAGAGGCAACGCTTGTTGTCATTACCGACGGCCTGGGAATCAGACTACGAGCTAGATCAGAACATCTGTGTATACTGTACACTCGATAGTCATTTATAACGACACTTTACTAAAGGTTTAAATCAGGGTTAATATGAAAAAGAAGGCCCTGAGAGGAATAATTCATTTTTTGCCGTATGAGAACTTCTAAAAAAAATCTATTGTTTTAACATATCATGGCAGGTTGTATTGAGGGTTTTCTCTGGGGTTTTTGCTTTGTTTATATGTAGCAAATTGCCAGACGGCAAAACCTTAATATTAACTTTTAAATATGTAATAGGAAGCAAAGGATTATGCACATTCATCTGATTTGCACACAAACATGCATACTAACTTTCACCACTTCTATTCCCAGTGAACTGCTCTTGTAATCTTTCACCATCGGGATTCACAGCACCATCGACAGTCAGTCAATCTCAAAGAATACACACGACTAAGAATCAATAAGTAGCACTGATGACAGCTACAGTGCCAAACTGCACCAGCGAAAACTAAATCAATTATAAAAAGGTCCTTTTTATTGTCACATACACACATATACATGTTGCGAAATGATCCTCTGCATTTAACCCATCCCTCAAGGGAGCAGTGGGCAGCCGCTGTGCAGCGCCTGTGGACCAACTCCAGATTGGAGCCAGTGTCACTGGTCACATGACACTGGCTGGAGATAATGAACCTGACATGAAACCAGAGCACCCGGAGGAAACCCACGCAGACATGGGAAGAACATGAAACTCCACACAGAAAAACCGGGACGACTGGGGTTAAAACCCGGGACCTTCTTTCTGTGAGGCCACAGTGCTATCCACTGGACCACCATGTTGCATTAGAGGTGAATTGTAGATGCTAATACAATGTATCCCTGTTGACTAGCATTGTTCCACTTTCTACAACTTACAGGTATAGTCAGGCATTCTGAAATAGCTTGTTGATATTTGAACTTGATCAAAACAGCAGGCCGCAAGGAGATTTCCGCTGAAGTTTACCAAAATAGTTATCTTGCAATCGCTGATTATACCTTTAGGATGTCCGCCTGTCGAGCCTTTTTTGATTACACATTACTGATAATGTGAATAATGTGAATACATACATATAATGTGAATACATTATCAGTGCGCTGTCCAAACCAGTACAGCAATGTAGCCTCTACATCAGCATAGGAGCAAGATTAGGACGGTTTTAGGAAAGGTGAAACGTGTCACTTATAGGTTTATGCACTTGTGCATGGGATTGATATGCCCTCAGAGGGGAAAAGAAAGACTGCGATGGAGTCCAAATTGAATCGGATTGTCTGGATGAATGTGATTCATTGATGGCAAAAAGGTTTTGCCGAGCAGATGATTACATTTTCCCAGCAGGATGGATCCCTGTACTTCTTATGATAGGAGAGATGGAGAGAGAGAGATGAAAAGTGAAGGAGCCTTAATAGAACACAAGGGAGAGGCAAAGAAGGTCTGCATTAAATCCATCCGTCTCAGAAAACCTCAGGCTCAGAAAGCGGCCTGTGTGTGATCATTTGTTGTTTGTCTTGTTGGGCCTCACCAAAGAGACAACAATAAATGTTTCAAGAGGGCAGAGGGGACCGGCCTGGTTGGGAAAGTGCCTTACAACACAAGCCTCCCGCAATCATTCCTGGTCATTGCAGCTTTGTATCAGTCGACGGCTCTCTTCGGAACGGTCACGTAAACAAATACAGTATGAAGTGTCACGCCAGGAAATGCACACTCGAACTCTGGACTGTATTACCACCAAAACACAGTTTGCAGCGATATGGGGAGAGGAGAGGCAGGAATTAAAGCACCTGTGATCAAGTCACGAGTGGGGGAAGGGGGAATTGAGGGCCAACTAGGGACAGACAGACAGAAGAAAATCCTTTCTAGAGGAAGCACACACTCATGTGCGCACATACACACACACGCTCGCACATGCACACACGCACGCACACACACTATTGCAGCAGAAACACAAACGGAACAAGCAAATTATTACATAAATGCACGGATGTGAATATTGAGCAGAAGACAGGCATTGTTGTTGTCAAGCCGACCACTGAAGCACTACTTCCCCCACTGTGGATGGCTCCAGCTGAAGAAGTCCAGAGAGCAGCTAACCCTAGCCCTAGTCTCACAGAGCCAGCCTTTACATACGTAAAGTCTGGGACACAGCGCTGGCTATCTGCATCAGTACCCGCTTACTTGACAAGGGAGGTATTTTGATTGACAAGCAGGATGACGGGCTACGTACAGTAACTCAATAACCAAGTCTGAAGTAAAACTTGCAATGTCAAATTAATTGGAAAACTAAACAATCGTCTGTTTACAGGTCTTGTAAATCTGTCAAATTGGTAGGCTACGGTTACTGCTTAAAATACATGGAAAAATACATGGAAATAGACTACCCTATTCTTAACCCTGCGCTCACACCACGAGCGATTTTCTAGCTTGTTGTAACCAGGTTTGTAGTAGGCGTTGGTAGACGTGTCTGCCCTGTCACTCAAAGAGGTACACTGTGTGTGTTTGCCTTGCTACATGCATGGGCTAAACAAACTCATGAAAAAATTGCGTAAACTGTATGTAAACCTGTAGTAATGTAAACACTGTGGATTTAACAATTGCAATAATTATTTTACAATAACATAACGTACATCAAGATATTTTTACATTGCCGGTCAATGAGTGGTGTTATAACCTCGACAACCTGCAGTCACCCTCCATAATTATAAATGTACAGTATGTCCCGATAAATTAACAAGCAATTTCTCCTCCATCTTCGATCGCTCTACTCTCTGATTGTTTAGTCACTACACCATGAAAATGTTAATAACGTTCAATGTTGGTCAACTTTACCAGTCACCGGCCACTAGTAGCTGGCCACTTTATCACTCACTGTCACCCAGCGCCCATTGAAATGAATGAAGGTCTGTCGCTTTGTAGCTGACTGTAGCTGGCGGTGTAAGTGCAATATAACCCTAGCCCTACAGAGAGCCGAAGTCACTTCCGCATTATGGGACCTTAGTTTGGGAGAAATATGCAACGTTCTTGACTTGAACCATCATCTTTTAAATCACGTGTGTTCTTGACTTGAACAATCATCTTTTAAATCGTGTGTTCTAGTAACTATTATTATAACTAAGTAACTATTTTTATTCAAAACTACATAGGCAAGTCGATTTCAAATCTCTGCCGTTGGCACTAGCGGGATGGCAGACGGGTTCACCGCTCGTGTGAATGCAGCCTGAACCGGTCTCCTTTCACAGTAATCAGTAGGAACAGCATGGACCTGATCCGACCCTTGTATACTCTGCTTGTAGAGTGATGGAGCGGCAAGAGAGAGAATGCTACAGCCCGAGTCTGGTGTAACCAGACCCAGGATCACTTCACAGGGTCTAGACACGCTCCCATTGGGAGGTGTTCACAGTTGTGGCCTCCTACTGGGCGTAGACATCTGGTTAATTTTGAAACTATTGGAGCAGCCTATAACCAGTCGCCGTGGCTACAGCTGTATCGCTGTACTTACCATCAGGGTGGCTGTGTGCAAACGCTAAAGTGAACATGGTTTCCAGACTACAATATGAGGTGGAGCCAGGTTACTACAGCTCACCGAGAACAAAACACACCTCCACATCCCTGCCAACACTCACATATGCTTCAGCCTCGCCCCTTACCCCGACCCCTGAAATCCATCACACAGGACATTTTCCTTGTCAGTTGTGAGTGTGGCGACCGATGAGGATTTCAACATCTCTGCCCCCCGCCACAGACGATCGATAACTCTTTTATGCTGCTTAGAATTGTAAGGCTGAGAGATCACAGTATTTATATGGCCTTAATTTCCTCATTCGTTGCAAATAAATGTATAATTAGATTCCCATTCAAGCACAAACACTCACTCACACACCAATATTACTGAAACAAAACTCCTGCATCCGTTCACATAAATAAGTACACACCTGAGTCACCTAACTTTCTCTTCTGTAAAGGACCCTACAGTTATTAGTGAAAAAAGCTGCTGGGCTGACACACCTCTGGCTCAACAATAGACAACAACAAAAGTCTATTGACAAAACTGTGTGTAGCAGGCTTATGGAGCCAGCATCAAATTCCTTTAAAAAAAATATAGAACATTAATGTCCTATTTGTCAACTTACACATCTAATATTAACCTAAATCAACCTAAACTTTGTATAACTAATGCGTATCCAAACCCTAAGCCATACTTTTAACCAAGCAAAGCTTAAAATATTTATTGGGACTTGCTGTAAGGTGAATATTACAGTGCATTGCTCAGTACACAATGTCTGACTCTCTTAGGTCACTATATGGTCAATTTGAGATACTGTAGGTGTAGGTACAGTATAAAATTACTATAGGTAGGTATGTATGTAGATAGACATATTTGTCTAATGTTCTGTACTTACCTGTCTATTGTAAGCATGTATGTCTATATATTTCATTTAAAAATAGTTTGAATAATTTAGTGCTAATAACAGACACAATGAGTCAAATACCTGCAATAACATGTAAGCAAATATTAAAAGGGATATTTAGAAAGCAATTTAAAGACCGCATGGAGGGTGGCAGGTATTTAAAATAAACACAACACCATATTCTATATTTAGCATCCATTAGTGTTAATACAGCATATTGTGTCTGCACATCCAAACAGACACACATGCCAGCATGTTGTGATGTTATAGGTGTGACACGATTATGCCCTCCCCTGTGGCATAACAACATGACGGGAGGGGGGAAGGGTGTTAAGACCCTCGTTAATGGCTCCCCGATGACAGCCACTGGCATGCAGCTCTGGCTCACAGAGCACACACCAATATGGAAGGGCGCAGAGGGAGAGGGGAAAGGATCGTCAGCCATTTTTGGCGTCAGGAGGACAGGAATTGCACTGTGAGCAAAGCGCCGTGATATGACGGATGAGGTGTGTGTGTGTGTGTGTGTGTGTGTGTGTGTGTGTTTGACCAGCAAAAGGCCAAGGTTATTATTGTCACCATGGGATTCAAAAAACACGACTTGGTCCGCTAATAGCAAACACACACAATTTTTTATGACCTACGTAACAAAAAATAATAAATTATAATCCGCGGAATTAAATTGTTTGGTCGAAGTCAATCTCTCTGTCACAGACAGCCTGGGAAATAACAAATATGAATTATCCAGCAAGTGAACCATGCTATCTGAAAATGTAATTCTTTTGTGGTTAGAGGTCATCGCAGATAGCAGTGTAAATCCAAAGAGATGCCAGCTGCCTAATGAATAACACTGCAGATAAAACTCCTCTATAGCCTTTACATTTGGAACATAGCTTTGTTATCCCTTTAACCTCCGTGAGGTTGTTATGGGTTTTGGAAAACAGTATTGTTTTGTTAAATTCCTTTCAAAAGGTTTTATATATTTAAAATATCCAATCCTTTATGTCAAAAACTGCAAATTCAATCAATCTTCAAGCCTTTTCTCAATCCTTTTCTGAAGGTTTTTCTAAACAGCTACTTATTAGTGAAAACTGTGATTTCCGTCTATGGATACAGACTACAGGTGAGTTAGAGAAGTTTTTTCAATGCTGGTGTTTGTGCCCATTATAATCTACTATGGAGTCTCAACATTGGAAGATTGTCAGAACTGTAAAGCTTCCAGGACTGGAAGAGACAATGGTACCCCTACTGTACTTTACTTTGTGAAGCACCATGCACTGTAGCGCCCCCTAAAGCTTACATAATTTACTGCGTTGCGAATCAAAGTACAACAGATGATTTATAGTGTGAAGAAACATTACATCGGTGGCAGAAGACATGAATCTGAAGAAAATGAAATTGCAATATAGTATATCTTTTGTTTGAGTTTTTGAAACACAAAATTGAAATCCAAACACCAAAAAAGTCATTCTTTAGACTCTTTACTCTCCTGCGCTGCTGCGACAGCACAGTGTTACTTATCAGCTGTAGGACTGTGCCGTGCTCTGGCTTCAGTGTTGAAGTCAACTTCTCAAGGAAGGTAATCTATAGCAGAGTTCTGCTTTAGGACCTAACCACTGGAGGGATAGGAGCCTCATATTACTTCAGTTCTTCTACGGCAGCCATGTTCCCGCTGGCTGATGGATGAACGGAGAAACTCATCTCATGACTAATTATTTATCTTCCCTGGAGAAAGGTTGTGTCTGGAGGCTCAAAATAACACAGGCCTGTGCAATGACTGGGTGGTAAACAAACTGGAATGATTGAGTCTTTCAGGCCTTTCTTTTGACTTCACAGCATTGCAGAGTGAGTGTACAGGCAGCTTCACTTTACGTTGAAGGGACATTTCATTGTAATAGTTCCAAAATTGCAACTGGGTGAAATAAAAAATGTAATAATTTTTATAAGATTATCACGTTGTACATTTATTGTTGAATTATTTGAAATAACATCATGCATAATATGACATACTTAACATAACATAAAACAATATCGAGGGATGGGAGTGTGCCAAAATCAGAAGATCCTTGAATGGCCACTTGAGGCTGGCTCAGTGAGTCAAAGCAATAGACCCCCATGTTAAAATCTCAAAGTTTACAGCAGAGACATGTTTACAAACATGTGTACAGCCTGGTAAATGTCTGTACAGTAGCTAGTTTCCGTGTTCATGACAACTGTGACACACATATATTTCTATACAACTCATCAGTTGACAATGTACTAAGCCATACATTAACCCCATTATTATGGAGTTATAGGCAGGTATTACCAAGATGGCGACGGCCAGCAAACTTGTGACGTCCAAATACGATCTATGTCTCGTACAACGTAGATCTACATGTGGTTTAGAGGCGAGTCCCGATATTACACCGTACAGGCTTTCACTTGCAGACTCCTAGTCTGAGCAGACGGATGACGCATGAGGCATTTAATTCTAACACGGCGTGTCTCGTTCCTCTGCGGTCAGGGTGAGGAGAATGTCAGGGCAGCTGAACCCCAGGGCCCAGCCCGGGAAGGGAAGAAGCTTTTGGTGGAGCGGTCGTCCGTGGCAGGAGGAGGGGGATATAGCCTTGCTCCATGTTATCTGTTTGATTGCGCCATGAGTGAACGCGGCTACTAAAGAAGATAACTGCCGGCCAGCTCTCTCAACACAGAGCCACATCAAAAGGAATCCACGTCTGATCCAAACGCTGTTTGAATGGGGTGAGGTAAGACTTGAATAAGACATGGGCTTGAAGAAAGACATTGGACCGGAGCTGGGCTGTCATCCATCGACAGGAGCCCCACACAGAAGAGCTTTACAGTGTTCACACACACACACACGCACACACACACACAAATGAGCTTTCAAGGTACCTTTCATCTTGTCCCGTTATATCTAAATGCATGCCAATTGATAATTGAGAAGGTGAAGTTAGGCGACATATATGCAAAGTAGGTAATTGTGGTAAATCAGCATATATAGCCATAATTATTACTGTAATTAAACGTAATTAAAACTTGTGCATTTCATGCATTTGTTAGCATACATTGATCATAGCATACATACTGTACATTTGTACACCACCATTCATAACCTGCAAGACACACACTCTGACAAAACCCTTCAAGAAATTTAGTAAAGCAATTGTGTTATGACTGAATACTTCTACTCCCAGAGGAACCTCAGACAAGAGCCTTCACCATTTATTATGCAAATTAAACCCATAAACTTTCTTCCTGACAGCAAATTCAAGCGCTGCATGCCTTTAATACTCACGAACAAACATACACGCACACACACACATACTGTACACAGTAATGACAATATTTATATATCTGCCTCTATCAATGCCAGTGTACACATAGAGTAACTTTAAGTCGATATCAATTTCATACATCGACAAGCAAGCAGTGAAAATAATATCTCATAAAATGCATTCTCACAAAGTCAGTGTACATTATATGTGGTGGTCAATAAGGAGAGGGAAATCATACCGCATCTGCCTAACCACAACCCAGCAACACAGTAAAATAAGACACAGATTAACTGGAAAGGGCGTGGCAGCCCACCACACTGAAATGAAGGTAAGAATATACTGCTTAAAGAGCATCCAGTGATCTATATTTGCTTGAGCCATTGCAGGAGTCCACCATAGATACTAGGCAGAGTGGTACAGTATGTGGCAAAGGCACTAGAATGAAACTGGGTGGTACCGTACAGTGAGTCCTAATAAATAATGTATATGAGAGAAATGTTGTTATAACATGTATAACGTTACAACAGGTGCCATGCCACGCCAAGCCACAGAAGAAAGGGTTAAAACTGATCGATCACTTGAGAGATGGGCGACCATTCTGTATCAAAATCTCCTTGACAGATTCAGAAACTCGATACTTCTAATGTCTACAGTACTCAAATACTTACAGGTATATTTTAAGCAGCAACATAACAGCAATTAACTATTTTCTATGTAAAGATATTGAACAGAGAATGACATCAACTCACTGTGTGTGGGTTGTAATCCAAGCTCCTGTGTTCTGTTTTACAGTAATAGCCTAGCCAGCTACACATATGCATGTCGGTGCATGTGTGTATGTGTGTGTGTGTGTGTGAGGCCCAAAGAGCATTTGTTTTGGTCTGAGGTGCTGGTGCACTTAGTGTGCCATCTAGTGGCAGAAAGTCACAGGTTCGCTTTAAAGGTTACAAGCTGGCTAGGCCCACTGTAGGCATTCGATATAGTGAACCAAGTCATTGTTTTAGCTTCGAATTGCCTGGATCAACAGGCTTTTCACAC
>JAODLL010071038.1:0-16676 GCA_026546735.1 Forbesichthys agassizii | reverse complement strand
TATATTATTAATACATTAGCTTAATTCATGATAGTTTACTTGGCCTACTGTAGGCTATATGAATATATTTTGTGCCATTCAGGGACGTTTTAGCACACTCTAACAAAGATATTTTTACCCGTCGATTTAATTATTTGCCAGCAGTAGCTCTAGCTATACCAAAACGTCCCTTCGAATCACACCGCTTTATTTCTATAGCCTAATTTAAAATCTAGCAATATGTAGGCTAGGACAATCTGCCAAGGTAGGACAGATGGTCAGAACACCGCCATTAACACTACATTCCCAATACTCTGTTCTGTAAGATCTAGTGTCATTACACTGTTTTGAGTAAAACACTAATGGACATCACTATGTCTGAATTTGATTAACAGAATCATTAACCTGCAATCAGCATGAACTCCTAGTCTGCATGAAACTATTGTGATTTTACAAGCTCTGCATCTACGATTTCTCCTGCTTTACATGGCATTCTGGGCACTCTCACTTAATATCCGTGCAGGTGTCAATCAAATAATTTAGCAGACGGTTTGACCACCTGTAAGCAACCAGAACAAGACACAGAGATGGAACGCAAGGATTTAGTTGGCACCAAATGAACTCGTTCCCAAACAAACTGATAAGACACTAATAGTCTCAGTGAAGCTTGCATGCACCTTGATGTCTACGTTACTGTCTGTCTTGTCTCCTCTGGACAGCACATATGCAATGTTAATGCTATTGGGGACATTACTGTCTCATCTCAACTCACTGGTGTGGTCATAATCCACAACACAGGCAGTGCAGAGGATGGCCCCAGGGTGGTCTTCATGGTGGACCTGTGGCACCCCAATGTGGCCGCAGCAGAGAGGCAGGCCCTGGACTACATTTTCTCCCCAGGGCGCTGAGAAGAATCATGTCCTCGATGGACAAGAAGCAAAGAAAATATGGAGAGCAACTCTTTGACCGCCTCCCTACCGAAGCTCATTATCACTGTGTATATGTTCTTTGTCATATGTCCTCTTTTCATTGTAGTTCTCCTTCACTGTTGACTGACCAAGCCGTGGGCTGCCATTACTGTTAATGAGCCTCAGATATCACTGGGTGCTTGTTCATACCGTTTACATGCACACAGCTGTTTTTGAATCCAAATGATAACTCTTTCACAAAGGAATCTGAATATTAATATTGTTATACATAGATATTGCATTCTGGAACTTTAATCATCTGATAAATGTACCTATAATTAATACTTCATATCTGTAAACCCCAGTTGGGTTTCTGATTATCATTTTAAATATCCTTTCCATACAGGTCTGTCAAAAATCACAATCATGTGAATAAGTGTATTGTGATTAGTTTAATTGTTGTCTGATTGTCCTCAGCAACCAAGGCAATAAACAGCTGTCAGTTGTCACTGCTTCAGAGTGTACACACATCCTTAAACAGTGGTGTTTCTTTAATTAGCTGCACCAGAATTTAGATTAGAGTTGGACTATAACTCCATCAGGCACTACAATATCTGTGACACATTATCCCTTATGGATATTTACCTGCTGTAGCTGTTATTTCTTATTAATGGCTAATTTTTGGTGTTTTTGAACAGGAAGGTATGCTAAAATCCTATTAAAATTGCTACTATAGATATTATCTATAGTGGATGTTGAATGTGATTCAGAAATATATAAACATAAGTGCTACTGCTATGCCATAGAAAATCACTGAGTTATAGTTGTAAATCTCTTAATTGCAGAACAAGGGAATTGTAAGTAAATTTATTAAATTAAAAAAAGGACAGAAAATTAAGGAATTATACAAATGAAACTAGCAACATTAAACGTTCAGTTAGCACTCAAATCATCTGTGATAACACTGGGTGACAACTGTCAACAAATACCTGTTTGTGTAAAACGTATTATTCATATCTTGCTTGATAAACAGATCCACTGGAAAACCATGTAAATGGACAGTCAGTAGCCATTAACCCTTTTGAGTGTGTGATAGTTTATTGTACTCGCATATGGATCTAAATATTGCTTTCACAAGATATGGTTAGGCTATAAGCACATTTAAATCAAATGTGTAATTGAGCCTGTGTTGTAACATGGAGTGTTTTGGTAAATTTACTCAAATCTTGTAATTTGGTTGTATTTGATAACAGGTTTGTATTTCTGTAAATAGGATTGGAGTAACAGAGTTTGAAGTGTTTTGAAATTATTGTCTTAAATATTGTGTTTATTTACAGGCAAAGTGATCATGTTTCATTTTCCATGCAAAAACAATCTGCCATTGTTTGATAGAGTGAGTTTATATATTCTTCAAATGTTATCAAGCGATAGCTCTGTTGTTCAGTGATACTTCTATTTTCATCATCTGTAATTTTGCAGTTCCACATGGTACATAATCCACTCTTAAAACCACAATCCATAATTCTTATTAATCATATCATGGATGTATGCACAGCATTTTAATATATGGAAGTTGCAAATCTATGAGCAATGTGCAACTTTCCCAAAACTATCAATGTTCAAGGTACAATGATGTTTACAAAAAATGTCAGCATATACAAACTGTTTACAGCATAAAAATACACTGTCTAATATCAGGCCTTAAATCAAGAGCACTGTCAACCCCCTTTCAAGCTTTATAAATAAAATGGGCCAACAGTTTTGTTTACATTTTGATTAAGGATTGGGCCTTTAAGTCATTCTTATGCTGACTTTGAACAATATTTATGTACATTTAATAAATGGCCAAGTGTCTTCTTCACATTCTTCTTCTCTGTCTGAATTGCAAATATTACAGACGTCACAAAATTAAAACCAGTTATAGCCTTCCAGAATGTTTTTTAAATTAACCTAACCTATTTTTCGACCTAATAAGTCGTCCTGTTGTATAGCCGAATGAAAACACAGGAAAAATGTTCTGCCCCCAAATATTATGTACCCTTCGATTTTAACGCTATAAACACATGAGGTGTTTGCAGGTAGGTATAGATGTTTAACCTTTAACATTTTTCTTAACTGCAACATTAGCTATCGTGTAAAGTAGCCTATATTATTGTTTTTCTTCTTTGCAGCTATGTTGAATTTGTGGCACGAGAGGGCGTAGGTGAGCCAAGAGCTTCGTTTTTCTTTTTATATATTTAATTCTTGATTTTCTGATGGCTGAATGTAAACACAATTACTAAAAGACGTTTACAACGAAATACCGGTAGGCTATGTAGGTCTATGTTGAACATGAAAACTGATACAACATTGAAAAAACAATACATTGTAAGTTTGCTCTTTTTGGCACTATACGATTTACTGGATATACAAAAAACGAATCATTTAGGATTAGACTTTTATAGCCTATCAATTTCCTCTTTAGGTTTCTTGAGGCCACATTGACCTTTGTCCTTGAGTGTATTGAAAGAGGTCAAAAATATGTTGCTATACTGATCCAGGTAATTTCGAAAGGTCAAACCATGACCACGCAAATAGGCATAAGTGGTTCGGAGGCTCAGAGGTATAGAGCTGAAATAGGCTAGGCTACTAAATAGTGGGATGTGGCTATATTTGTAGGCTAAATGCTATTGAATCACTGATAAGTTATAGCATCGTCATAACCTAAATAGGTAGCTCAGTTGTTTCAAGAAAATGTGCCTGCCTATTCCCGAAAACTCTTTATTTTGTCTGCAACTCTGCATATAGGCTATGTCCTACCTCTGACGTGAACGCACTCACATAATTTCCTAGATGTCATCGTCCAACGTTCTCATCAATGAAAAGGTGACGTTGTCCCCTCGCATGTTGTCTGTGCACGCGCAGCCCGCGCTGCCGCACAGCAGCCAGGTAGTTTTTAACACGAGAAAGGAACCGCAGACACGATGTTCACGTAAAGATGGACCGCGGATAAACAGGGCACCGTTTGGAGTTAATGCATCAAACTAACTAGCCTACTCATGATGACCTCCTCCTTTCCAAAATCCGAATCAGCGACCTCCTTACTGAAATTATCATCGGCAAGGAGACCGACACACCTCCCCGACAAAACGACGGAGAGCCGCCGAAGTCATCAGCACCACCGCCACCGTCCTGCTGAACATGATCATGTCTCTCCCCCAAACCGCAGCACCGTTGCGGAGGACTCTTTCTGGTCGGCCGAGTGCGATGTTAGCGCTCGAAGACCTCTGTGCCACCCCGCGCTTCTCAACGACCGCGGTACAGGTTCTTTGCGGGGCAAGAGCAGATCTGGAGCCCCTACCAACAACCAAGTTTCCAATTCATTCCACCCACGACGAGACCAACCGTCCGAGATAAACTGTGAGGTGGAGGAACCTCGCTCAGATGGGGAACGCCGCAAGTCGTCCAAAAGCACACACCACCACCGTCACCACCGTAGGAAGCCTCACCGCGAGCACGACACACCACCTGAAATCATAGACCATGCCCAAACGCGAACCGTGCAGCGGATCCCCTCTGTGTCGGACAGCAACGAAGACACTGCGCCTTTCTTTGAACCTAGAGAACGTCGCCACAATCACTCCAGTTTGTCAAATAGTGGCGAGCATGCCAGCACTCCATCTCCGTCCTCTGGTTCGCTGGTTCCGCTGTCCAGCAAATCCTCTCGACGGTCACGGAGGTCTAGTGCAGCATCTTCTGCTACTGATATAAATCTGAGAACAGCTCTAAATTCTCTCTTCGGTCAGGTAAGGCCCTAGTTTTGGCTAAAATATACTATTCCCCTTCAACATTTTAAAAAGCTTATGTTATGGAAATATTGGCTATAATTTAAAGCTTAACTTCATAATAAGCCTCAATTTGTTCTTCGTTGTGAATTAATAAAACTATGAGCCGTGTGTTCACAGTTGCACACTTCTGTTAGGCTAGCAGACTTGTATTATTAATAGATGTACTTGTGGACACTCAGACTTTCCATATATAGCTGCAATAAACAGCCTTGATGACAGCAGCAATTTGTCTTATACATACATACAGCACAGGTGCAACGTTTTCATTTACGGCACTAAGGCTCACATCAGCATCACTTTGTGGGTCACAGACTCACACTGTCTCCAAGCACATCAGCACTGGGCAGATGTCTGCATTACATTACTTGCAATAGATTCAGTCTTGAATCAAGAGACCTGTGGTCATTGATGTGGTGGGCCTATCAAAACGTGATATGTAATCTCTGTAGTGTTAATTTAAATTTAACAAAGACGGTTTTCATTATCCATTCCTTTCATCATGGTCCCTGAAACATAGGTGTAGGT
The DNA here is from genome assembly GCA_026546735.1 of Forbesichthys agassizii. Classification (NCBI taxonomy): domain Eukaryota; kingdom Metazoa; phylum Chordata; class Actinopteri; order Percopsiformes; family Amblyopsidae; genus Forbesichthys; species Forbesichthys agassizii. The sequence continues at coordinate 11,437 of JAODLL010071038.1, read as the reverse complement.
TTCATTTGAACATTGGGGGGAACATGTAAAGCAAGGGGGGTCTGGGTGTTCGCCCCCAGAAACATTTGAGAACCAAACACTTCATTTTCTTCATTCTGGTTCATTCTTATGAAACAATTAGCATTTTCTCCATTAATGTAGGGTGGATATGTCTATTTATTTAAAAGAAAACATTAAATACTTGGCACAATTCAAAATATATGGAATAATGCAGTAAAGATTATAATGGTTTAGGCATAGGCCAGTTCTATTTAATATTTTTCAACATACATAGGCATATAGCCTACTCTTCTGTCTTCTTTTCTTTGGGGGAAATAAATGAGAAATATGCACATTTGAATCCATTGATGTATTAACTCCTGGACTTGAATAGCTCTTGTGTTCTTGTGTTTATGTTCAGAACTTTCTGCATATTTACTCATACTCATCTACTCCGATATCGTCGGGCGGTCCCAGTGCGTCTATCATGTTTTTATTGGGGGGGGGGGGGGCAAACTTGTTCTATAAACACATCCCATGTATCCCCCCTGAAATCACCTCTGCTGAGTGATAATTGTTTGATTATTTAATGTGATATTTTTATCACAAGTGATGACAAGTGATATTTCTAGTATTTTCCAGAACCAACCTGTCCAGAACATTTATAAATGCATAGGTCTAATAGTATGCCTAGGCTAGGGGACAATTTTAAATAAGGAGTTAATTTGTGTCTTAATAAATCACTTAATTTATGCGATTTATAGATAGATTGTAGAAGATTGAAATATAATAGCTTTCGAAATGTTAGAAGAAAGGTTTTAGTGAATGAAATATAGTTTTAGAGAAGACCACAGTAGCTGCTTTTATTGATTTATTGATTTAGTTGTATTAAACCTTTATTATCCATAGCCATCCATATCCATAGGGTCAGGGTAAAGTTGTAAACGGTTAAAGCCGATTACTTCCTGGTTGCGTTCTCATGAGCATGATTCAAATGAATAGCCTGTTATAACGACCCATTCATTTGAATCAGGTGTGTTGGAGCAGGGAGACATCTAAAACATGCAGGGCAGGGGTCCCCCAGGACCAGGATTGGGGAACCCTGCTGTAAAGGAGTATCATTAGCAATCTATACTGTACGTGACTTGACAGAATGGACATGGTATACCTTTAGGCTTTAGACGGTTATATTTAAAAGCACAAAGGGAAGCCATTCTCACTATCTCAAACAAAATTACCTTTGTATGTCCCTCTCAAAATAAACATACACACAGCTTCACGTGTTACGCATGTCATCAACTATGAGATTTTACTTTTTTACGTTTGTTATGTGCCCATCCACTTGGCACTATAATGGTCCTAGGTAAGTGTGACCTTGTCTTTGCCTACAGAGGGCAGTGAATGATGCATAAAAAGGCAGTGACAGACAAGGAAAACTAAGGAGACCATTCATAAGTATAATGGATGGCAAACCACTGAGCTTGTTAAAATGCAGCTTTTACATTACAAATGCTTATGTCAGCAGAGTGAGAGTGCAGGTGAGAATTAAGACAAGCAGTTCTGTAACTAGGCCGTTGTGTGGACTATGCCCTTAGGCATGGCATTGTATGTTTTTGATAGGTACATCTTCATAGAAGAAGATAATGTTTTACAAAATGTAGCACTCTTGTCATGTGGAGCTAGTTTGAAGATTCAGACACAAATCTACTGAAATATAGTCAACTGTTATATATTTTGAATTACCAATAAAACATTGAATTAAAGCTGATATGATCAAATATAATAATAATAATAATAATTATTATTATTATTATTATATCATATATAATAAATAGCATAAAACATTAAATAAAGCTGTATAGCGATACAATATAATACTATAATAATATGGCTGTATAAGTTAACCCAGTAGCACTATTGGCAGTACTGACTGATCACAATCTGTTTTTGAAACATGTAAAAAATATTTATTTCAATGTATTTAGAAATTATTTGAGATAGGCTATATCTTAAGTAATGCCAGTGTGTCAGTAGAACAGTTAGGCTGCTTTCACATGGACTCATGGAAGACAAGACATGCAAGTACAGTATCTCATAGCTCATATACAGTAGCTCTCAAATAGAGAGTTGGGGGCTTTGTCAGAATGGGCTACCAGCAGAAAGATCTGGGGCTCAATACCTGCCATTCTTGTTGCCTTCAGTTTGCATGCTTACCTGCTCTTTAATATAATTTAATGAAGTTAATTAATTCGTACAAAAGCTCTATTGTCAGTTGTGGTTAAAAGCTTAAATGACCTATAGTTGGGTCAAATAAGGAGCATGCTGCCCTGTCTTTCTTAGAATAGACATAACTCTATACATCTCTAGTTTGGTTATTCCCCACGCACTCTCTATGTAACTGTGTGAATGAATTTCCAGCTTGTTTCATTTTCAAAACCGTGTTTGAGGTAAGTGTGTTTGGTGCTACAGTACGGCATAACTACCACTCTTTCCCTTCTCTTCTTTGCCTGCACATGTTTCAGAAAGATTGGAAGAGCTCCCAGTCAACTTCAAGTATAGATGATCTTCACATCTGTCCTCATGGGTCTTTGTGAAAGCTGTGTTAGTTTTCTTTCCAAACACCAAACTACAAACTACTTTTGTTGTGTTTATCACCTTTTTACCTTGATATGGGAAACTGCTAAGGTGAGATTTTTAGCAGGGTATTATAGTGGACATACATAATAGTATAGCATGTGTATTTCTCAGGTCTGCGCCAAGTGTGCATTTGTTTTTTGTGTGATATTCCAAAAAGAAAAATGGCTTTATATGAAATGAAAAACTAAATGTAGGTTTCAATGTTTTGTGGTGATTTTTAAACTTGAATAACTAAAGTGAGTAGTTCTAACACGCATAGTTATATTTTAACATTATTTACATAATACGCATAGTGCACACTGATCAACATTAGCAGGTTGGTTGTTAGGGGATATATGACTTTTACAATACTTGTCATTGCTTACTGCTTATAATTAAATTGATCTGAGAGCTTAGTTACTATACAATATACATACGTAAGTCTGGAGTTAAATCTGGAGTAATTCATTGTTACTTAAAGTGGTCAATACTTGATCTTAAAAAGCATCTTTTCAAACAACATGAAATACTAAAGGAAGGAAATGACAATGTCTTCTCTCCTGTGTTCAGTTCAGTCTGCTCTAGTCTGCTTTGTCTTACACTAGCTGTTCAGCCCTATGCTGTGTGTGTGTGTGCGTGTGTGTATAGGTGTGAGGTGCCTGTATACACAATGTGGCATGTAAACTGTTATGACAAATGAATGGAAAGTTGGCAGCGATGTGCATGGCTTGGCCTTCCCACGTTTTTTTTTTGTTATGCACATTTCTACCGCTCTCTCCCTCAATAATGCACAATATTTCTGTAGGATCTCAGGCACGTCTGTAGGCAACCTTGTACAAGAGCACAGCTTGTCGCCTGGCTCTATTTTGTATGAGTACAGTATCAGTATCTGAGATGGACACACAGCACCCCGTGCATACAGTGCGCTGTATTCTCCATATTTGAATGTGGTCCATGTCTATTCTGTTCCCAAGCTGCTACGGGTCTCTCTAACACTGTCTCTGTCCCTTTACCTATGGAAAGATGCTGCAGCATACAGAAAGGAGGTACAGAGGGGTGCTGTCTTTTGAGGACATGGGCTAGGGAGAGGGTCTAGGCCCTATCAGGAGCCACTTGTGTCCTTGACACAAAACTGTGCTCTCATACTGGGGCTAACCTGTGTGTTCCTGCGTAAAGGCATGGCTGGCTTTACGTAAGTCTGAGCACTCATTTACATTCTTTTATCTGATTATATGAGACTTGTATATTAATTAATCATGTTTGCAGCAGCCAGTGTGTCTGTAAAACATGAGGTTGTTTTATGTAGATCTTGCTTGGAAGAGAGCCTTAGAAGCAGGAAACCACTGCCTCTGCCACGCGCCTTAATGGCCTGTGTTTGTAGCACCCGCTATTGTGTTTACAGCGTTGACTTGTGTCAACACATCTAGTGTTAGTAATTCACTGCTGAGCAATGCAGCCAAATGACACGAAGATGTCTGTGTACTGCCTGTGTACTTTTGTTTTCTGATTTGAACTAAAAATAAAAATGTTTTAAATGTTTTCAGGAATTTGTATTTCATTTTATTTGTGGTTTCAGAATTTCATATCATGATCGTGTTGTAACCAGAGTAGGCTAATGTAGGGGTAGTCTCAGAGAGCCATGCTTTAGTTGCGTAAAGTCTGGGACACAGCATTGGCTAACTGTGTCACGACCCTATTTGACATTGCGCGATGACCAACCATAATTCATTGACAAAATCGGACGTTAAAGAACAATGATTTGCCACGTCATTGCATTGCATTGTGTTCTTAAATACCTAATAAGATCATAGTGTCCCGTGTCCAAGCATCTATCCTCCGCTCTGCCCCTCAGAGCATCTGCTCCACCAGTTGCCAAGTTTTCAGTCAATCCACTACTGGGTCCACACACACAGTCTACCTTTGCAGTCATCATCAGCTATGAGAAAAGCCAACCACTACAGTGAGTTAGCTGTAGCTATAAAGTCAAAGAAAGAATATGCACAATTCACCAGAGTGCTGAAACTCTGAGAGTATAACGCTGCCGTCGTCACGTGTGGCTGTCTTAGTACAATTGTGAGCAAGATCATGGAAATGGCCAAAAAATATTAACGTTATATGGGATGTTCAGCTGCACTAAGCCATAGTGCTAGTGAAACGATCATATATATATATATATATATATATGATCTACTGCCCCGGGTCTGTAAATAGGAAAGCCCAACAGGTGGTGTTGGTTGCCCCGCACTACAGTATCCTAGCTTTGGCAACACATCTCCAATGTGGAGAGCAGAGCTTATGAGGAAGAAGTGAAGGGAGAGGTGTGTTTGGATGTTGAGTTCAATAGCCTTTCTCCAGCCTTTCTTACAGTACTTCACCTTTAGTTAGTTGCTGACTGAATGGAGTGACATGGTGACATATAATATGCCCTGGAAAGATATACTGTAGTGTCTTGCATTTACAAAATTACTTCCTGGTACTTTTCCTGTAATAAGTGGATCTACAGCTATATGATGTTCTGCCACTAGATGTCACTATATCCACTGTAATAAGTGGATGTACAGCTATATGATGTTCTGCCACTAGATGTCACATTTAGCGCACCAGCATTTCAAACCAAAACAAATGCTTCATGGACCACACACATAACAAGTAGGCTCTATGGTCTGTATCAGAAAATAAAGAACAAGGGCACTTGAATTACAACACACACAAGGAGTGGGATGTCGTTCTCTGCTCTCCACTATAGTTGTTTGCTGCTTGCTGTTTGCTGTTTTGCTGCTTGCTTTGTTGAATCTGTGCCTTTGACAAAACATGTACATTTGGAACACATGAATAAATCACACACAGTGGTATGTTGAAAAGCCATTATTTTTCTCTTTTACGTTTATATCCAGAAAGGGAACTTCCTGTAAATAATGTAAGAATTCCCAGTCCTATTCCCTGTAGACAGCCAGGTCACCCGTTTATGCTGTTGACCCTTCAACTCCTATCTACCTAGGTGTGTGGTGATGTAATGCGATGCAACATTACCTGTTTAGAGCACATCTAGAGCTAACGTTAACAAGTTATTAAAGTCTGTGTTTTCGAATTCCTGTGAAATGGAATTGCTTTGCTTCTTCCAACTCCCACAGTAATCCACTTCTGTAATGTTACCGTCGTTAGCTGTAGGCTACTCATTTGATACCCTGACACCATGTGGCTCTATCTCTCTCTCTCTCTCTCTCTCTCTCTCTCTCTCTCTCTCTCTCTCACGCTCTCCCTCTCTCTCTCTCACGCTCTTACTGTCTCTCTCTCTCGCTCTACCTCTCTCTCTCACGCTCTTACTGTCTCTCTCTCTCACTCTCTCTCTGTATGCCTCTTATGATTGAGGCATTTATTCCCTTATGTAGACTAGACTCGTTCTGTTTCAGTTATAAAAAATTGTAGAAATCACAAATAAAAGATGAAAATGCAGAAATTTTGCAATGTTTGTAAAAATGTCATTGGAATTTCAAATCGGAAAACGACTGAACGCAGGTACATGAACCCTGCCATATGTAACAAATAGCTTATGTTATGTTTTATGTTCTGAGATGAGTGAGCACTGAGCACCGATTGATCAAATTATCATTCTGTAGCCTAGATTAGTATATATTAGTATTATATTTATTAAGTGTGCTGCATTGTTTTATTGGTCTGACTGACATGAGATGCTTTGTCTATTGTTCTCTGTCACTAGTATTGGGTAAGGCAGTTCTTCTTGCCTGAAGTCAAGAGAGAATATTGTTTATTCTTCAATGTGCTCTTACAGTTAACCCCTTGAGGATCTGGGATGTGTCTTTCCTTCTCTGTGCCCTTTAAAGGTTACATTCATTGTAAGGAAGCTGGGGTGAAAAAGGGTATGTTGTTTTGAAAACTCCGGGATGATGCATTTCTCTCCCGTGTTTGATAACGATAATTGGTGTCGTGGCTGGGGCGAGTGTCATTTTGATGTCATGTTTCACCATTAGTGAACATTTAGTGGAATTAGATTGTTATGGAGAAGTTGGTCAGTTTTGCTGTAGGAGAGTCTCTCCAGACAAGCCGTTGTCACAGGGGTTGCTTGTAATCATGGCACATGTATGTAAGAGTGCTGAGGGACCCATGTTCTTCATTTGCTTTAGAGCTGCCTTTATAATGACATATATCCTATTTCCTGACAGGACAGAGAGCTGAGGCCAGAGGAAATTGATGGTGAGTTGTTCCTCATTTTCTTTGTTGTGTTTACAACAAAATACTTTTCTATAGATGGAATATGAGCGCAAGGTGTGTGTGTGTGCATACAAAAAGTGCATCTATATTTCCAGGGTCGTATGTTCCCCAGTTAAATATTCTGTTTAGCACACATTAACCCTGCTGTTGTGCTTTTTAAATTAGACCTGTTTTTCAAGTAAAAATATTTGTTATTGGCAAAAGACTTGACAAAACAACTAACAAATCCTTTGGTTATCATTGTATTTTATTTTGAAGTCGTATAATATTTAATGTGGCAGAGGATATTAAAGAGCCTGGATACAATCTTTCAACTCATGTTTGGGTTGGGTTTGATCCACAAAATATCTCAGAATATGTTATTGCTATGCCATATCAATATTCTCTGTGGGTTAGATTTTACACTATTTATAATTATTTAGTTTTATTTCACTTTTATAAATATGGCCTAGACCACAAAATGAAAAATAGTAAATGTCTTAGAGGTTCTTATTATGTGCCATATTATTCTGGGACCTTGTGAACATACTGTAGGAATGACACAATTGACATTATGTAATATAATATGCATCCCTTTACAGAATTGCGGGATGCGTTCAAAGAATTTGACAAAGATAAAGATGGCTTCATCAGCTGTAAAGACCTGGGTAACTGTATGAGAACCATGGGATACATGCCTACTGAGATGGAATTGATTGAGTTGAGCCAGCAAATAAACATGAATTGTGAGGCTTTACACTATCAAATATTTTAAACATGTTTTCACAGCTTTGTACATCCGTGCAGGTTTATTTGACTATCAAATAAATATGTATCTTTCCACAGTGGGAGGGCATGTGGACTTTGAAGATTTTGTTGAGTTAATGGGTCCAAAACTTCTTGCCGAAACAGCCGACATGATTGGTATAAAGGAGTTAAAGGATGCCTTTAAAGAGGTGAGTGTCTGGTATTTTGGCTGGTTGTCCCGCATTACTTTTGTTTCTTATATTCTGTCTTTCCTTTTAATATCTTCTCAACCTCTCATTTCTTAGTTTGATACTAATGGGGATGGAGCAATAAGTATCTCTGAGCTCAGAGAGGCTATGAGGAAACTGTTAGGACAACAGGTGAGGTTTGAATAATGCATCATTTACATTATTGAACAATATTATTTAGGTAATAATAATAATCATTTTTCTTACTCATGGTAGTAGTAGTAGTGGTAGTCTAGCTGCACCTGCTACACAGGCTAGTCTAGATTCCTCCCATGTGTTAAAGAGCAACTAACCAGTCAACAACCACTGTTAATTCATGTGTAGGAAAATTAGGCAAGATGTACATTTTACTGTTTAATATACTAAACAATATAATGGTTCATAACTGTTTCCAAACACACAGCTAATGTCACAGGGGATGCTTGGCCAAGTAAAACAGTAACAACTATAATATGTGCAGTTTCTGAAGAAACTGTGGGCTATACCTCAAAATCTTTTCTAAAAGTTGAAAGTAGTTCAAGATTTAAAAGTTAAAACTATTTTGAAGAACAAGAACTATGAACTATAAGGTATCTTGAAGTACGAGAAAATACTTTACTGTGTAAGCTACAACAATGTTCTGGTTTTCATCGGCACACTTATATGTCATCAAATTCAAACGTTAATGTTAATGTTGATGTGGTCCCCCTCTCAGCCCCTCCCCACCAGTTGTGGGTGGAGTCAGGCTCAGAATTGGGTGCAGTTTTAATTTTCCAGCCAATCAGGATCAAGGGTAGAGACTACGTAACTGGGAGAGCATAAGTGGTAACAATGGGAGATAGAGGACTATCTGCCGAGTCCAATGATGGACCCAATCTTGCACCCAGTGCAAAGCGGCAACACAAGTATTTTTGTTAGTTTGTATGTTTTTTGTAAGTAATACATTTGAAAAAAATGTAAGGCATGTCTGACGTATAAGATCTGATTGTTCTCCATTCATTCATGTAGGGAAAAATGTGTACAAATACTTGAATATCTGGAAAAGTATAAATATGTTTAGCCCGCCAGGCGTCAAAGAGACCAGGAACAGACAAGAATTTGAATAAGCCATCAGCTGAGAATTAGGAGAACATTGGTGTGAAAATTGGGCAGGTTTCTTGATGTAGCTGATGCTGGCTAACAAGAGCTAACATTGGATTCACATCATAGTATTGTAAAGTCTGCTATCTCCAGGTTATGTTGGAGAGTATTTACCAATAACCGAAACTAATTAAGAATCAGCTGCGCATTACTTTTCAAAGTTAATTTTCCAAGAAATACTGTATATATTTAGTGACACATTCAACCTGCAACTTGCTCTTTAATTACAGGGACACTCCTTGTGTGTCCGTTTATCCTCATAGTTGAACCGTTATCAATAACACTAATCCTGTTGTAGAACTGACACGCCTGGGTGGCTGGCACTTCTCTAGAACACCACAGCTGCCAGAAACATTCACCTGGCGCATAAATGTGGGTGCTGCAACTTTATTTTGGTATTTTCTACAGGTAGGTCACAAAGATGTGGAAGATATCTTGAGAGATGTCGACTTGAATGGGGATGGACTTGTTGACTTCGAAGGTAAGATTTGTATTCAGCCTGTACTGTCCAGTGTATCCAGTGTAATGCAATAAAACCACAGCATACTGTATGTCTACTCTTTGTTACCCTTTTTTATTATAGAGTTTGTACGAATGATGTCTCGCTAGCCAGAATGATGGAGAAAGGCAAAATGATTACAGAATGTGCAACTGTTTCCTTCATTAACTCATTGACTAAGAAGAGTAGAGGACTTACTAAGAACCCTGAGCCCTCCAAAACTGAATGATACTGGAATCACAATTCCTTGAACTCTTGAGGACAAAATCTCCTCACATTTTATATCAAAGTGTTCTTCCTGATACAGTCTCCAGCCCAGCTGACTGTCTAATTTAGATTTTTTGCACTTTATTTCTCACAAGCTATACAGTAACGTATTGCTGTTGTTCTGTCATAAACTCAATGTATGTCCTGTGAAAATGTTCACTTGTGTATTGAAAAGTCAGGATGACTTATTTGTGTGTGCAGACTTAGTCCTTTGGTTGCAATAACCATACAGTATGTTGCCAATTTTTTGGACTGTCGTTTTAAAATTTCAGGCATTGTGAAAGTTAAGACCATCTTACAGCCTATCCCTCACAAAATATAGGCAAATGGTCAAATTTGTATTCCTAAATGTCCCAGGTATATGTGAGTACACTGTACAGTATGCGTGTGACAACAAGTCCCAACATGTTTCATCTTGCTACAGCCCCACACTTGGACACTGAATAAGTGGGTGGAAATAATGGATGGATTGAAAAACTGTCAGTGTCTGAATAGGTCAAGATTATGTTATTAGTTCAATATTAAAGGTGGAGAAGATACAGTTTCAGCATGTACACTGATCTATTCTCATCACAAGTTGTCTGAAACCAAATGGGCATCTGGAAGAGGCAGGTTGTAAACTGATTATTAAATACATATATTTTTATTAAGAGTAATTAATAGAATCAAATAATCATTTCACCCCTACTATACACCTATAAATAAACTGGTATCAAACATATCAGCATTAACATAACTCGCTCTCACACACTCAATTTAAATCAGAAGACTAACCTTAGACTATCGGTTTACAATAATACTAAGTAAAGTAGTAAAGTAGCCCCAATTTAGAGATGATTTAGACTTCCTCGACTTGTAGTATACACTGTTAATAAAATGTATGTCTGATGCCACAGTCATTTAAATAATGTAATATGGGAAATGAGGGCACTGGAAATGGATTTAACATTTGCAATATCTCAATGTCTTATTTTATGTATCATTGGTAGTTTCGCTGAGAAATCACTGAGAAATCAGAGTGTCACTTTCCTCTGCACTGTAATCCGATTACTTTGATTTGACACTGCTGTCATCTTTTCTGTATACTGAATGTATGTCTACATATCTGTGTTGTCTTAGCAGTGTTTATGCATGCCAAAGAGTGTTATCTCTTATATGACATGAACAGCAAATATTGCAAAGTTAACTGTAGTAGGGTAACAAACAATGTTTACAATGGAGCCTCTTTGGCTGTGATGTCTCGTGTCAAATACATGCACAATACACATTAGAACATTGTTGTTTGCTTAATGCTTTTTTAAATGTTTCCTCATAATAAACTTCAGCAACTAAGTGGTATTGTGTCCTCATTTTCTTTGGTAAAAGTTGAATGTGTAGTTCTGGAAGATAATGATGTAGTGTGATTAATTGCAGGATTAATCACAGATTATGTTGATATATATATTTATTATGGTCATTTTGTGTGAGTGGCAGGACATTGGTTAGTGCAAATTACAGAAAGAAAGTAAACACATACACTTTATTTGCCAGCAGTTGTTTACAGTAATACAACAATATGAATAATCTGGACCATTTGGTAGCCAATTGCAAAATTATGTTAGTATCCTACATAAACAGATTAGAGGGTGGTACAATTATAGCATAAACTGGACAAATTCACTGCTTGGTAAAATGAACTTCCATCTAGAAAAAACGTGTCACTGTTATCCACAAAATTCTCAAACTCAATTAACAAAAAAAAAGAAGAATAATA
>JAODLL010071027.1:0-16681 GCA_026546735.1 Forbesichthys agassizii | reverse complement strand
GACGTGGAAGTCGTCGCCCCCCGCCCCACCCCCCCGCCCCCCCCCCCCCCCCCCGGCCACCCACCTCAGCTCAAACGCATGTCTGCGGCAAATGCTTTGTTTGTTTTTTTTGACGCAATTAATTCAGTGACACAAATGGAATGAGTAGCCTAAAGCTCGGCCAAGTTAACAGCGAAGACCTTGAGTCCTGTCCAATCTGACCAATCTCACTACTTGTCCATCCCTGGTAGCCATATAGGCACTTAGGAGCCTCTGCCAGCTCCAATATCGCTGCTCCTGATGGTGATGATAATGAGGAGGATGGTGAGGATGATGATGATAGTGGAGCTATTAGCGGTGGGTCCCTCGAATGGCTTGGAGCGCTGGGGGGCCGTTTATCCCCTGTCGTGACACCTGACTGTATAAATGGGCTCTGTCTGTTTGTTTTATCGTCAACAGCGGCGGGCAACGGCCTCCCAGGCGAACAAAGACAGACTAAAGGGGTCAGAAAGACTACAGCTACAACCGGTGGCAGCGAGAGCGATGGTCCCTGCCACGGTCACTCCACTTACTGCCGCGTACTAGCTCCCGGCTTGGTTTATTGTGTTCCGTCCTTTAATATGTGGTGACTAAGTCCCGCAGGGCGGAAGAAAGTGAATTGCGCACGCTGTTGTTTCACAGGATGAGGTTGGCTATCTCGGGAGCCTTGCTATTTTAAGGACAAATACCAGTGTGCTGCATTTGGTTTTTGTACAGTAACTTAAATTGGTTAGGATTTATTTAAAAAAAAACAACTATAGCCTTGGTCAGTTTTCAGGTGTGTTCAACAAGAATTATATATTTTATCTCTCTGAATCCTCTGTGCCTCGTTGTACTGTTCTGGCTGACGACGACAGTGCGTTTAAAAAGAAAATAAAAAATGTATTGGCCCTAAGGGGCCCAGCGCTGCAGGCTTTTTGACAGGCTGAATGAGGCCTCGGTGGAAGGGCATATCTCAAGAGAGTTGCAGTCTGCTGGGATGTCTCTCTGTCAATCCAGTGCCCAGCCCTCTTCACCTCTCCCGCATTTCCTACCTAATCTCCCTTGCGGCACCTTCGTTCGGCCTGCCACCTCCATCCCGCTGCTCTGATCAATGTCAACGCCCGTCCCCAAACACACACACACACCCACACCCCCCCCCCCCTTCCCCAACAACCTCTACCCTTCTCGTTTGAGGCCGCATGGGAGATGGAGACATTAATTAAACAGAGCAGAAGACGTTTACTCAGGCTCGGGCCGTTCACATTCCCAGCTCTTCACTGCACTCCGCAATTGTTATTGAGCCGGGCCCCGGGACGTGAGGGTGAATGCAGAGGGTCAGAGGAACAGGACGGCTGCCCCGATTGACAGATGAGTTTGGTGTGGGTGGGGGGGGAAGGCTAAGCCACACTCACTCTAAAATGATTGACACGTGAATCGCACAGGGGAATGTGTGTGTGTGTGTGTATGTTGGAAAAATAATATGACTTTCTCTGTTGAAGCGTGTGGAGACGGACGCCGAAATGAGAAGTGACCTCTTTGGAGGTTTGGCTTTTGTGGTCTCAAAGAGTCACTATGTTGCGTCAGGGATGTGACTGTCACTCAAATGACAGGACTGGGCACATTAAAGGTATCCTTTGCCTTCGCATCACTGTGACTGAATCTAGCGATATTCTGCTCTACGGATGAATAAATACTGTATGTTTGCCTTATTAATTTCAGCAGTCCATAAATAAATAATTGATGTTCCCAGGAGATATTAATGGACTAAATTGCCATTATGGTTTATTTATAATACCTATTAACATTATACTTTTATAGGCTTATAACAGTTCTTTGATTATATGTTTTAACAAAGCATATAACACAGAATATGATGGATAAACATGCTGGAGGGATTAGGCTATATCTCCCAGATGGCCTCGGAACACCACACCCCCTTCCCCGATAAGATGGTGGACATTAGCCTCGCAAGACCATCATGCTCTTGCTAGCTTCAGTTGGACTTTACCTCGAGAATCAGTCTGGAGAGCTTGGAAAGTGTGTGGCCAATCAGCATAGTAGTTAGCTACTGGTGTTGTTTAGGTGTGACAAAGGCGACTTGAAAACAAACTTGTTAACAACAATGTCGGGTCCTACAAAGGTAAACGTATAGGTCAGGGGTAGGGAACCCTGGTCCTGGAGAGCCGCAGCCTTGCATGTTTTAGATGTCTTCCTGCTCCAACACACCTGACTCTAATGAACAAAGTTAGAAGTGTGTGTGTGTTAGAAGGCTGATAAGTTCATTAGAATCAGGTGTGTTGGAGCAGGGAGACATCTAAAGCATGCAGGGCTGTGGCTCTCCAGGACCAGGGGTCCCTACCCCTGGTATAGGTGATTCAATACAGCATCAATTTTAATATAATTTATTAGAAGAGCAAAGGCTGGATGGAAAATGGAAAATACTTTTTCATTCTCCTGACTTTTCTACTGCAAGAGTGAATTTAACAGGCTCTCCTGGTTCACAAGTTTGTCCAATCACCTGCCAAGTATTTTATTTTATTTCACATGGCCTGCACTTATAAAACCGTTTCAATGGACGACTTCCCAGATGGATGTGTCTAACAGACACATATATCTGGCATGTCAGGTTAGGTGGATGTTGCTATATGAATATTGTCTTATTCTTCCCAGTTGTTCTCTCCTGACCCGCCATTCTGTGAGTTGTTTTGAGGAGCCACAGTCTCGAGCACCCAGCTGTTGGCCGCCTTGTAGTGTTATTCAGCCTGGGATGTTTTTGCGAAATCACTGTGCTGGGCAGCACCGCAAATATTCACCCACCAAGCTATTTCCCCCCCTTTCGCTGTTTTCTACCATTTTCCAATTTTGTCACAGTCCGTATCCCCCTCTCAGCATTTTCTGCGTATCCTCTGCTCCAACTGCTGCCTCCTCTTTCCCCTGCCCTCCCCGTCACTCTCTTCGTCTGTTGTGCTAGCTAGCGCTCCCCGTATCTGTACAGGACAGATCTCCTCTCATTACGTCGATGGCCGCTGATGATACAGTTGAGTGGAGCTCGGTCTCCCCTGCGCCTCGCCACGGCGTCGCTCTGCAGTCTGCTCATGCAGCCTGCTCACGCAGCGGCGTTCAGCGTTCCCTTTTTTAAAAAAAAAAGCAAAGGAACAGAAAGATTCTCTCGGCACCCAAGTGTCGGCGGGCCTCCCTTGATAACGCCTTGTAGCTCCCAGGCAGAGTTGCGTCTCGACAAACACGCCGCAGCGCGTTCCGTCTGTGTGAGGTGATGCTAGCACTTGTTTCGCATGCTGTACACAGCTGTTGAGCCAGATGAGAGTGTGGGACTCACATAGCAGTTTTATTGACCTCCAAGGAGAAATATACATTATTTTATATGCTGTCTGTGCCAATGAGGTTAATGGCCTTAGCGCTAGAGGTTTCCTTTGATGTTGGCACAAAGCAGACTCAGTGCCAGCTCAAATAAGGGTACAGTATGCTACCTGCACATGCCATTTGTACATTACTTATCCCTAATGGTCTGTGTTTCACATTTTTATAATTACCCGCCCTGCCATTACCTTTGGTTATCCTTGACTTCAGCTGGTTATCATTACTGTGTTTTGCTGGAGTGTGGCAAGCAAGATACTTAATCCATGACAGAAATCGACATTTAATACTATTTGGGTCAACACCCTCGTCTCCCTGAGTGGGATTAGGGTCCTGTATATGGCACACTCTGCCCATAGCAAGCAGTTGAGCAAATATTAGGAAGATACAGTAAGTAGATACTGTATTCCGCTTCCTTTTGTAGTCCTGCCTACAGCGGATTGTAATTTGTTGTGAGTTTTCTGAGACCCTGCCTCCGAATGTTTTTTAATGACATTCGGTCGTGACTATAGTCTAGACTATAGTCTAGTTGCTACTAGACTGCTAGACAACCACTCAAATGTTTTAAGTCTATGCACGCTATTTTTCTCATGTTAAATATATAAAAATACGTCTAGTCTTTGCCATGTCTTAGCCTGTAATCCCCACTTTCTTGTTACTATGATATATACCCTTCATCTAACTATTCAGTAGGGCATTTTATTGCTTTGGGAGGGACTTCCAATGTTGCTGCCTTTTGTAGATGTTTACTACAGCGTCTTGCTGCTGTCGATTATTGTGTTTGCCAACACAACATTGTAAAACTGCTCAGGTGTGTTTATACAGCCTCTCATTGGCGGTAAGCTGCACCACTGCTGTCCCTGAACATAAAAGATTAAAGTGTTTGTCTCACCTCTGAGCACAACTACTCTTTTACCTTTTCATGTTTACATCATAAATATATTCCTACTAAGACCTTTCATGTTATCCTAAAGCAGTTACCACACAAATGTTTATCAGTTGGTCACGTTTGTGTTCACTTTGGAATTAATATATCACATTTCATTCACCTTTTGAAAATCATAATTTGAGCATGCACTTACTGACACATAATTTTTTGACATTTTCAAGTTTTACATTTAAAACAGCCCTGCTGCCTTAAAATTATAGTGGCAAAAATAGCTTTAGTATAGCTACATTTGTACCAAGATAAGTGTGATATTAAAGATGAGATATATCTAAAAGTATTCTAAGGAGATGTAAATCATGGACACTTGGTTTGAAATGTGTCACGCCTATACTAAGATTTGTGGAAGGCACTCCTGGACACAATGCAACAGAAGGCACAGGTAATATTTTGGGTTTATCAAAATTGATTTTTCTGTTGTCTGGCACTGAACTGTATACTTACATTTTCCAAATTTGCTAGAGTATCACATCAAGCATGCACTCCTAGAGTCTTAGAGTCTGCTACAGTATATGTAAGTTGTTATATACATTTTTAATGACTAGCTCTATTTTGCTTAGCTTGCTGTCTTTTTGTAAGCTGTGTTTCACCCAATATTGGTGAATCAGTAAGAGCTACTGTATCTGTGTATTCCACCCGAAAATAATATGTAGTCATGAACACAATGAAAACCATTGGAACTGTTGACTCTAGCAGCTATACAGTACTATATCCTATATGCTATATCCACTTGAAACGGTTACATTTGATTGGTTAACCAACATTATAACGGGCCAATTGGTTCCCTATTCCACACAAAAGTGCATGAATGACAAAAAAAATAGGCATGGTGGCCAATTGCAAACAGCTTCGCATGGTATTAATATAGAATATATTCTTAAACCGTCGTTTTCTAGAATTATTAAAACTTTGTGTTTTAATTGTGTTGTAATACATAATATTTTCTTGAATGTAATGTAACTTTTTTTTTCTTTGTAGTGTGTTTTTCCTGCAACTAACATTATATTGGTCACAATAAGTGACACCAAACCATTTTATAAGGATGTGTTTTGCAGTGTTTGTCATTACACATTGAAGAAAACAGCTTGCCTGTTGAAACGTTAAACTATTAATCCTTTTTGTTAGCGACTGAGCTGAGTGTGCGACTCAATATTCTTTTTGAAATATGATCCTTACCAGCCAGCACCTCTACACTTCCAAGGTGCCAAGGTGTGCGTGTTGTATTTCATGTCAGGATGAATTCCCAGCCCCAGCCTTGACATAGTCTCATCCTCTCTTCCGTTCATTAGCATTATGTCACACAAGCAACTCATACTGACCATCTGATATGTTCACCCTTGTAAGCTTGACAACACTATCAAGAAGTGGGCTAATAGATTTTAATTGGCTGTTAGGATTGTCACTCACAAGTCTATGCGTAATGCTGCGTTCAAGCATATCTCGGAACTCTGACGTTTTGACTTCCAAAATGGAAAAATAATACAAATGAATGAATGAAGGTGTGTATGAAGTCGGTTTGAAGCATTAACCATTATTATAATATTATTAGTACAATGTTTGACAGATTGTCAAGACCTTCAAACAGCACACAGCCCATCAGCGTTAAACCTCAGGATAGATTTGACTTCTCACTTGGTCATTGAGTTATGTAGTTGGTTGTCGTGCATGCCAATCACAATACCTCTCATGTCAAGTGGTGGATCTTTATGTAGACATGGCAGCACTGTGTCCCAGATTTTATGCAGCCACGGCTGGTGTTTAGAGACTAGGATTGACCTTATCTTTGATGCATAACCCCTAACTGCTCTCTAATACATATACACACCAATACATATACACAAGTGTTTAAAAGTGCAAGTATATCTTTTCTAATCTTCAGATAAGATTATGATATAGATTAATATGTTATTCTATATTGTGAGAAACACTGTTCCTACAGTACCAGTTCAGTTCACATGAGCAGGTTAGCTTTCTTTTAACCGCCTATGTATGTGCACCAACTGAAATGGCACAGGTTAACGCTAAAAAAAGAAGTCAAACAACAACCCCAAGCAGCCCCACCCACCCTTATGCTCCCTGCCTCTTGAGCCAGTTGTCTGGCATTGCAAAGCACATTGACAAACTGTTGTAGATGTGTGTTTGTGCGCATTTATGTGATTGACAGGCAAGGTATATTTGCAGGACCAATCAGGAAATAGAGGCCCTGATTTGTCACAATCTTTGGGTTGCTGGCAAAATCTAAATCGACTTACAGTATACAGAGGCAGGGGCTATCGACCAGAGCAGAAATACTCACTGTGCTGACGACTGTGACATTTCTAACAAATTACACTCAATTTATAACTCCAAAATCCTGCCTACAGCACTTTTAAACTACAATCCCTCTTGTCTTTGTCTATATTCTACCCTCTTTTCTGTATCGAGACTGTAAAGGCCTTAATTTAATTTGCGGTCTGGCTTGTTTGTGTGTTTGTGCTTCTCACCTGGATCTAACTAATCTCTCTTCAGCTGCGGTATGGCCGTCTGCTCCAGCACGGCTTTCATCTTCACTAATTGGCCCTGATGGTTTCAGCGGGAAACCCCGCGGGCTCTCTCTCGCCAGGTGAAGTGCAGCGAGCGGCTAACATGCGGCGCGGGCTTAACGAAGGGTTAAAATGGCAGATGAGCTGAGAGGGGGTGGGGGGGGGGATTGTGAGGAACAGGAAGTGGGTGTGGGGGCCGTGGTGCGGGGAAGGGGGGCATTGCCCACCTCGCTGACCATCTCCTTCTGTACCGTCTGTTCGAGAGGAGGGGGGCGGTCTGCGGTGAGCTCCGAACATAGCAGCGACTGTTGTTTACACGTCAAATGTTGGGCATCTGTGCAAGCGCTTGAGCAGTTGTCTTTGACAGCCTCTGCTATTTTTTTAAATATATTTCTTTTACATATCTGGTGGGTATTGTGTGTGTGTGGGTGTGAACATGGACGCCGGGTAGCATCTGTGTGTGAATTCTCGCTAGGGTTTGAGCTATTGGATGTCACCGCGTCCTGGCGTCGTGTTTCCTCACAGTCTGCCCCGACGGTGTGTTGGCACGTTGCCCAAGGCAACCCCTGTGACCCGCTTCCTTCAGTCGCTGCCTTCCATTGCTGTTCTTGGCTACAAGTAGCACTCTCTCGGCCACACCTGACGTTCGAGGGCACAAGCTGTTCCAGCCAGGTGTGGCCGTAACACCAGCTGAGTCTTACAAGCGCGCCGCGCACGTGCACACGCGCACACGCACAGATGATTCCCTACCCCGCTTTGTACTGGACGCCGTTGCTGTATTTATTTAATATTTGAACATGTGGAACATCAGAGAACGAGTCTCGCCAGTGTATCCTCTAATCCACCCCCCTTCCCTCGTCTGAACGCTGGGGGCACTTTGTGTGTGTACGCACTCTAGGCTTTTACCTTGTTTGTTTTTTTTAATGTCAACATTCAGATGGTTGGACCACCCACCCCCCCACCCCTCCCCCCCCCCCCCCTTCCCGACCCCACTATTCCGTGCCCTTCTTTTTGATATTGGTATTGAGGTTAGGGCGGCGTGTGTGTGTGTGCATGCATGATAAATATCTGTCTGTTCATCTGGAGTGTGTACCAATCTTTAACAGACAGTTTCTGCTAGTTTTTATGATCGTCAGATAACCGTGTCAGTCAGGTGTCTGTCTCGCCAGCCTCTATTATTCCTCTGGTCTGCTCTCTTCTTCACGCGTCTGGATGAATCTTCATCGCCCCGTGTGTTTATATGCCCTACCTCAGTCATATCAATTCATGTGCCTACGCCTGCTTGCTTCATCGTGAACCTGCCTGTGAATTACCTTACACTCACATATGTATGCCCGAGCACTGTGTTGGTCTTATATCTCTCGCTCTCTCTCTCTCTCTCTCTCTCTCTCTCTCTCTCTCTCTCTCTCTCTCTGTCCCTCTGTGTGAGTATGACTGGCCTGTGCTCACCTGTCAGTCAAATGTCTCTCTTGGCTGTCATTACTGGCAAGGTCACGGTGACTCAGACTGAGGCAGGCAGAATGTTCGCTGAGGCTTCCAGATTACGCTGCAGTGCCTCATCCTAACTGTTACTATAGGAACACAGGGCAATGCTGTAGAGTGTGGGGATGCCACGCTTAAAACATTTTTTTTTTTTTGGATAAGATCGCAAGGAAATCATTTGTAAATTTTGTCAGTCTACCGTATCGAAGGGTGAGAAGCAGAAGGGCAAAGGTGAAATTTTGCGTGAAACGGAGATATCAAATTAAAGCTCTTAATGAGCGATTTCTACTGCCAAAAGGGCACAAGTGAATTCTTAATCAATTTTAAGTTATTCAATAAAAAGACACTGAACATTCCAAGCCAGTTGGTGCAAAATAAATGCCTTTTGGCATTGAGAAATGTATATTTGGGAATGCCTGTGGTAAGGCTTTTTTATGTTATATTTATATTTTTATTTGATCACAATAGATTGTTAATTATTGAAAAGCTGTATGCTGCTTTGTTGATATTGTCATCACATGGGCCCATGCTTTAATACGAAATGGAATAAAACATTTGTGCCAAAAATATACGCTTTCAAAATATTAATTTGGCCCTCCTGTTAAAATGGAGAAATGTCACGTATGCCCCTCTGGTTCTCACCACTATCTTATATCTCTATTGCTGTGAGGCTTAATTGACGGTGTACTTTCAATACAACTGCAGTAAACGTATATAGGCCAGCACACATTACACACAGGGCAGATGTACAGTAATGCGTACAAGCCAAAAGTCAAATGTGCCTACCTAAGCAGATGTGTCAATGAACAGAAGCACACACACGGAGCGCAGTGTGTGCCCACACAGGCATATGTGAGCCCCCCCACACACACCCCCGTCTGCTTTGAGATTAGGCCACACTTGGAAGCAGTTGTATAAGCGCGGACGTTTACGTTACATGTGCAATATTACAGACGGACAGATGCGGGGCCAACGCACGCATCCGGGGAGAGCGAGTCGCCCCGCGCCCTGTGGACCCCTCTGTACGGAACTTGGGTCCGGACCTCAAGAAAACAGAGAGAGAGAGAGGAATAGAGAGTGAGGGAGCAGATGGGTCAGCCATCTGGTGAATGAGGAAACACGAGTGAGATGAAAAGTAAAGGGTGAAACTTTGGAGAGAGGGAGATAAGGGCGTGTGTGTGTGTGTGCCCGTCAAGGCTGGTTCTACCACCCTCTTACAGGGTGGACAGGCAAAGATGTTAGCTGGGCAACTCAACTCCATTCCCTTACAGGTCAAAAGCTTGCATATCACTTGAATCTTAGCCTACCTGACAAACACAGGTCACTACTAAGTACAAATACGTCTAATCAAACAATTAGCTAAGTATGACCCCCCCCTCACCACTTTTTATATTGTGCAGCTTTTTAACCTTGGCAAATTAATAGCAAACATTCAAATGACACCTTCGTGGCTCTTTGTTAACCACCACCTACTAATTTGAATACTCTTCTGAGGTCGGTGGATTTAGTTGAAGAAATAGACTACAGCTTAAACGTTTCTCTGCCATTAAGAGGCTACTATTTTTAGATTGGCTTCAGCGTTGCATATGATTTTTCAAATAACATTTAAAAATGTAGACATCTTACTATTAAAGTATAGTCATGTAATGCATGTTTGACCTCAAAGAAAATTAGTTCAAGCTGTGAACTTTAGTGCCCCCTAAAGCAGGGCTTGGACCCCAGGTTGGGAATCACTGATTTATTTGATAAAACACCATAATCTGCCTTTTAATATCCTTGTTTAATAATATTTATATCAGTACTTGCTCTTACCTGTTCCTCCTACATGTTGCATATAGCTAAATATTGTATAAATGAAGATTATTATTTACTTTACTATTACTATTTTAGTTATTATTGTTAAAGTGGCCATTCGGTTGAATATTGAAAATGGCATTTTTATCATAGAAATACTTACAGTATTTGGGCAAGGGCACTTCCCAAAAATGACATATGACTTGCCAGGCGTATAGGTCAAATTTGACACTGACTCCAGATAGTGTACTTTCAATCAAACATAAATTAGCTATGTATTTATTTAACCAGACGCTGGGGGCGAGGGGGGCTGTGTAGTCAACCGTGGTGTCAACACATCGGTGGCCGCACAACGTGCTATTATGCATAAAGTTGGAAGTGGAAGTTTCCACAAAAACAGAGAAATCACCAAAACAAAAGACCAGCTAAGTCAAAACACAAAGGCACCAAGAGCTTTCACGTATGAATTTATGCTAGCCTATATATAAATGGGAAAAACAAGCACACCTGTTGTGAATACTAAGATATAGCCCAAGGCGTGACATGATAGGTTACACACCAACACAGCTAATTTGCCTAGACAGTAGACTCAAGAAGGCAGAAAAGCGGATGAAACCAACTGATAAGTTAGACGACTGATAAAAAGGGAGACACAACTGACAGAACTGAAAATACACTGGACTGAAAGAAGAGAAGAGAGACGGAATGAGAGTAATGGAGAACAGAAACGCGTTAGAGCTGAAAAAGATCAAAAGAAATGGCCCAGATGTCAGAAAATGGAGACCAATTTATTCTGGATGGCAGGGAGCCTGGATCCACCTGTAAAATTGCACCCTGGCAGCCAAAACCGTACCGCGGCAATGCCGGCACATCTCTCTGATAATAGAAGAAGATAACATGATGTCTTCGCACAGACAAACAACAGAGATTTACACAATCATGTTCAAACAATACAGGCCAAGACAACATTGAATTCCGTCACACAGCTCCACTTTCCATCCCAGTGCGAAACACGCTAATGCTATAATTATTGTTAATATAATTGCCAGTATGAACAATTTATTATTGTTAGCAGCTCTATTGTTGCAACTATATTCTCTGTGCGCTCAGTAAAAAAAAAAAAAATATATATATATATATATAAAACAACAACAATGAAGTGATATTGCCAGCTTGTAATTTGTTCAAACTTTATTTTCTCCCTGCATGGATGGATGATGATTATTGTCATTACAATGATTATCGCTCTGGTTGGTATTGTTTTTACTTTTTCCATTGCTGTAGCTTGTGCCTCTTTTTTCCCCCCTTCCAGCGATGTGTGTTTGACATGCTTATTTGCATAGAGGGCGATGCCACGATTCTGCTGCAGGTGTATTTGTGATTTGTTGACTTTTTCTTCCAGTTCCACTTCATACCCTAGGGGCCGAGCAGACGTGAAGTTTTGCCTGGAAGAGCTTACAAAACAATATCACCCAAAAATCTCTTCTCAACTCTACTTGCTCAACTTGCATTATTAAAAGGGCCGGGCTAAGCAGTTTTCCCTGAAAACGGTAGTTCTTGAGTGTACGGTATAGGCTACTGTAGACTATAAATGACTATACTGTCCCAATGCTAACCTCTTAGGTTGACATGGCGACTGCAGTGAAATTCTTCCCCACACTTTGTAAATAACTAAATAACTGATTCTGTACATGTTGAAGTTTTAAAACACATTTAAAGGTACAGTAGTAAGCGATAGTAAGCTAATACACTTTTTTCCAAATTCACCAAATATCTCCTCGCAGTCGGCAAGCATACACTTCTCTGTCCGTGCTAAAAAAAGAACCTGGTATTTATACACAGCCCTAGCTCCGTAAATAGTAACGTAAACAAACTGGTGCAGACTGCACACAACAACTATATCCTAGCCTTCGCAATGCATTTCCAATGTGTTGGGGCGGAGCTTGTGAGGGAGCACTCAATTTGGCATTGAAAGGACTGGTTCTTTTGTTTTGATTTAAGTTTGAATTCAGAAAGTATTCTTGAGAATGACAACTATACTTTTAAAATAATATGTAGATAATATTCCTATGTTACAGCATTGCATATATGGACCAGGATACGTTTCTGTTGACCTGACCAAGAACAAAGTGATATAGTGATATTACACAATATTAGCATTAATAGTTTGCTATTGATTTAATAAATAAGTCTCGCAATAAGGTCGCACAATGAACCAGCACTTTACAGTATATAGCAAAGTGTGAATGACCCCAGCCAGTGCTTCAAGAAATCTATGCAACCAACGCATCCCAAATTACTGTCTGACCATTTAAAGGGACATGATTCTTTTTTTAAAGTTGGACCTGTGCCTCACAGAATTGGTTAATCCATTTTATTTTCAAAAGCAGGATGAGGAGTTGTAGTTTGGGAGAAAATATATGTATTCCATCTTCCCACTTAATTAATCATTCATTCATATGGGATTAACTTGCTGGGTATCTAGCATGTGTTGTGTAATAAAAATACTATGCTATAAAAAAATGTAACTGTATGTATATATACATATATACTGTATGTATAATATGACCATATCACATACATGCCCGCAAAATCAGCATTTGACAAATCGGCACTGTTCTACCTCCCTGGAGTATCACTATCAACTATTAATAATATATAATTAAAGATCAATTAGTATATGACTACTTAGTGGCTTGTGTTCTGTGTTATTTGCCTTGAAGTACAGTTTCCAGCCCGTTTAGTGTTTTACCGAGAAGTACCGATTGTATTTGACAGTTATTCCATGCTTAGTTCTGTTTCTTGTTCATTAAATATTCTGTGCGTGCATCAATCCAGATTATTGAGCCCAGTATTAACAGGATTCTGAAAGTACAAACGCCTTACATACGCATTCAAAAATAATAACTTAATAATAACTTGGACAGCATGATTTATAACAGATTGCATTGCCGTCAACAAGGTCTGATCAGCTAGTTATCTCAAACACCTGTGCCCTTACACTCCCTGATGTGAAAATAGCTAGGACAATGAACATGTGATTCTTTACTGTGTGACAGTAAGCACATTCAGTCAACCAGAGTGTTACTCTACCATTCATTATTAGCTGAAGAACATGCATGGACTTCTCCACACAGACATTAGTAGTCTTGAATTGAGGAACATTTTGCGACTGTATGTGAAATCTTGAGATTAGGTCCACAAGTGAAACATTGAGGCAGTCCCATGTTGAATCCGTGGATTCCCAACCTGAATTTTAAGGTTCCAAATACAATTCATACAATCTACCCACAATCCCAAAACTCAAATCATACAACACATTGCTGAACCACTGGTGGGAATTTTAATGACTGCTTACGGCACTGACAGACTTTATTGCTGATGAGACCTAACGCAAACGCTTGCACCAACTGTCAAATTTTACAAAACTGATTTCATTTAGGTATCAGTTTCTTCCACCCTGCAGGTGCAACAAACCTCCCATTGGGTATTCATGGAGATGTCAATCAACTAGGTTTACAACCAGAGTCCAAAGAAAAGCACAGAGCTATGAAAACAGAACACAGGTGTGAGAGGAAACACCGGGGGGTGTACACTAGAGAAATGCTGCCATGTTGATTATCAAAACAGCTGGCATTAAAGGTAAAGTCAGCTATTGCAAGCTAAAAGTTAAGGTGCTTTTATTGTCACATACACATAGCGAAATTTGTTCTCTGGGCAAGATATCCCACACATTTTTCTTTGTAACGTAAAAGTGAGCAATGCCATTTCATCTGAAACGGCACAGCGCACCACCTGGCACGCGTTCACCAACTGACACGCGTGCTGAAAATAGGCGCTTAGCACTTTCATTTGTGTTAGCATGCGCGTATCTTACGTACACTATTTCATAGTCTACGCACGTTACATGGACGCGTCAAAACCATGAAAGCATCAAACCCTCGCGCCCTCGTAGCTTGCGTAGATCATGAACCAGCCCTAAGAGTGAAGTATATATCAGTACACAAAGTCACATTGAAAAACTCCTTTGAAACACACAGGCATTTGAAAACACTACATTATGCACATTCACAATGGATTTTTTTACTTGACCTACAAAAACATATTTCAGATTTCAACAGCTGAAATAATTATTTTAAAGAACTGTTTCTTAAATAGGGGTACAGCTACTCCTAAGTATTAGTGGGTTGCATTAAAGAAAATTGGAGATAATAAAATGCAATAAAAACAGAAATGATAGTGATGGTACTGATATTCTTTTCAAACACATGCTATAAATAGGTTTATAAAGTGAGCGGTGACAATTGTCAATTTGTGTGTTAATAGGCTATATATAATTATCTTAATCACCATTTATTTATTTTTATTCATTTGAACCTATAACATGTAATGTAATGTAGACGGTTTTACATGATAAAATCTGTACTTTTCTTGTGTTAAATTGAAACATAGTCAGTCAATAGATATACCTCAGAAAATACTTGGAAGAGGGCACAGAAGCATTTTAAGAAACACCGGTTTACAATGTTCGTTGCCATGGATGTCACGCGTAGATGCATGGATTAAAAAAATAAATGTTAAGATTTCAGATAAACACAGAAAAGAGAATTCATATTTTATAGTATTACAGTGTACTGTACAATGCAGATAAGAAGATACATGTCTGTCTTATTGACTATGGTGAAATTGTCCAAGGGAGGAATTGTACAGACCTTATGTTGTAATAAGTGAATGTTAAATAATTATATTATCCTTTTAAAGGTTTTGAATGCGGTCTTTCCTTTTAATAACCAATATAAGGTACTTTCAAATCTCCACAACAGGGATTTCGGGTACAGACTCAGAATGCTCAGAAAGTGCCTGGGGGAAGGAAATAATTTCTGAATAAATGGCATTTTCAAAAAAAGGCATAATTCACCACCCTCCCTTTGGTCCATGTGGCACAGAAAAAACAATACAACTGAATAAACACTATTAATGGGATCAGTTTAATGTGTGTGTGGGAAGTAAAGCATAATGAACATTATTTAAAAAAAGGTTTTAATTGAAACCAATACATGTTTAATTTTTTTTTTCTTTTTTACAGACCTTTACAAGATCTTGTTTGTTCTTTGCCAGCATACAAAATCGACATGCTATGTATAATTTCCACCCCTCGGCTCTTTGCTTGTGTTAATTTGTGCTTTGTCTCTGTTGATTCTCAAGAGATCTGCACAAAGCATCTCAGGTTTCTGTATTGTGTCTCCACATGCCACACATGGAAATAATCTTTAACAAAGCAATTGTGAATTAATGATAGATTGCAGGTTTAAATCTGGCGAAGCTTTCTTGTAACTCGGGCATTGTGTCTTCATTTTGTCACGCCTAACCCCCTAAATCACATCACTTGCCAGTGGAGCCATTTCCCTAGACCTGGGCTTATCTGATTGGGGGCCTCTGATGATGTTTGGGCTGCGGCCCTGGGGACCGGGCCATGAAGTTTTTCTCATCCTTGACAATGGCTGGGAGCTGGCCAAGAGACAGGCAACATAAGCCACATCCACTGGCCAGACTCCCATATTATATTGGCCTGGAGCTGCTGAGAAATGAAGACAGCCTTCTACAGGAAGGCTCTGTCAAGGTCTTGATACCAGGAATCAAACCAAATGCCAGGGGCTTCACAGAAACTGAAATGTGTCCGACTCTATGTAATATTTTCTGTTGTGATCGTTATCAAGATTATTATTTCCGAATATCGCTTCAGCAGAGGATTCGCAGGTCTCCGGGGAGTTACTACAACATCGTGCAGTGACATTCGGGGGAATAATCAGCCCGGTTATTCCCATAACTTACTCACCGATCGCTGATTTATCCTTGGATCAGTATCTGATTAGTGAAGACAGTCTATGAATGAGTTAATCAAAGGAAATGACGAGTCATAAGAGCCCCTGGGGCAGAAGCCTTCCTTACTGCTTTAACGTTCACAAGTGTCGTGCAGGGCTGATTGAACGTCGAAGTAAATGCACATTCAGATACATGAAGACATCAATCTGTTACAAATCTGTTTACAACTCTCATGGCTTATTATCTCTGCATTATGATTTTAGCTACATTTGCATCTCAATGAGAGAATGGGCACCGAATGTGTTGACGTTGGTTGCCAGAAGCCAAGACTGTTGGGACCCCCACCAAAAGAAAAAAGAATCAATAGCTGTTCGGAGTATAAAGCCCATTACCTTGATTCATTTTGGAGGTGAATGATCCTCATTAAAAGATTGCGTATCTGCACTGGAGTTCACATAAACAGAGTCAATCTCAAAGGGAATTGAAGCAATAATTAACCATAAAAAAGGTGGGTTTGACCAACATTTGTGTCTGATCTCTTTGAGAGTTAATCTGACAAGGAGCAAAACTTGTAATTTCTCTTGTTCACATTAGCCCACTGCATATCAATTAAAAGCAACATCAGAGAAGAGTATTAACACTTTGAGAAGAATTGTGATGGATTAATCAATCAATCAATCTTTATTTATATAGCACTTTTCATACAAATTCATGTAACACAAAGTGCTTCACACTACGT
>JAODLL010071016.1:0-16681 GCA_026546735.1 Forbesichthys agassizii | reverse complement strand
TATATATAGAGAGAGAGAGATTTTCAACTCTACAGAGTGTTTAATCAAGCTGGGTGTTATACCTGAAACTGGTATAAACAGGAGTTCTGGTACAAAGGTTTCACCTGAAATCAACGTAATGATGTTGTCCCGGAATGCCCCGCCCTTGCTTCCTGTGTCTGCTCTACAAACAGGCAGCTGAAGGTCCCTGTAGGCAAATGATCTCAGACTCTTCTCTGTTGAAGAGACTGACTAGTTTGTTAGTACTGGTAGTCATTCTCTGTCTATCAGTTATGAGTTTTGTATATGTGATATATTATTATATATTGTTATTTTATTGTTATTGTTAATTGTTATCTTTTCCCTGATATAGAGTCTATCAGTTGTGAACTCATGGTTAGATCCATAAAATACGTCTGTGGTTTTACTAATTGTTTAATGCGACAAATGTAAAGTCCAAATAACTTTTATGCATTCTGCAATTGCATTTTCACAATATACACCATAGAGCGTAGATGTGAAAACATCATCTCTGATAGACTGTATACACTGATGTTATGCTGCTGTGGCTGTGCTTAACCCCACATCGCCCCCTACTGTTGCTAACACGGCATGTTTTGACCCAGAGACGACAACAACAGTGTTTTAAAGCGCCAGGCGGGCCTGTGATTCCTCTGTCTGTAGCACGGCTGTGTCGACTGTCGTAAAGGCTTTTCACATGCTGATCTTGACACAGGCCAGGTGGGCGGAGCCTATCACACCCTGATGTCATTGGTGGACTCGTTAATGTCCGTGATGGACAGCTGGAACTGTAGGAAGAAGGACGATTGTTGCCCCCAGTGTAGCTGTCTAGTGTGCAGGAACCCGCGCTTCTTATAACGGCAACGCCGGGGAAACAAAGCGTTTGAGGCGTTAACACTGAGGGGTCGATGCCGAGCCGCACGGTATTGTACAGTGTGTGTGTGTGTGTGTGTGTGTGTGTGTGTGTGTCGTCGTGCCAGATTAGCGTACACACACACACCACTGCTGCTGTCTGAAAGGTCCACTGTCTCTTCTCACTGTCTTCCAAGCCTGCGGCGGAACAGATAGCACGGTAGGGATTGGTACGGCCCTGTCAGGGCTCATTCACCTGTCACCTATCTGTCAAGGGGCTGTCAAGGGGCTTGGCTATGTTAGCAAAAACACACGAACCTTTACATTTGGTCCCACTTTATAGTAATCCTTGCTTATGAAGGCATTGTGAAGGTTTCCTTACAGCCTCTATGAGCACCAAACTATTAAAATGGCAGTCTTTAAGGACTAGTACTGTATCATTACACAGTATCACCAGGTTTTTTTTTTATACATCTCTTGTGAAGGGTATTATTTTAGTATGTAGTGTATACTACATCCATTTGTCTGCATTGTGGTGTACTATACAGTACAGTATGCATTACAAGCAATCTGCACAGCTCTGCCCCTAGTGGCGAGAAAATTAACACCTCTAGTTTCTAAAAGACATTCACATTGTTGAGTCCTCTTTCAGCACTTTTTTGTGCTTATAGAGGTATTATTTATGACTTTCAAAGCAACAGTTTGTATAAAGTGGCACCTAAACGCTTTTTTATGTACAAAATTAACAGTAGCTCATGTGCAGAGAAGAACTAAGATGTGGATTGACCGGTGGGGACGTCTCCCTTGCTGGCATACTCTCTCTCTCCTGTATCGTCTCTGTCCATAGCTAGCCCCGACTCCCCCACCCCACATCCCCTCCTTCCCTGTCACTTCTACTTTCTTGGTATGTTCCATCGTGTCATCACGTGTCTCTCTGTTGTCATGACGTCCGCAGTCATCTCCTCCGTCACAACCCAGGATTATGACATTTCTTCTTGTTGTATTTCATTTGAGAAAGTGATGTGTTTGCTTGCCTTCACGAGGCGGTAATATAGGGTTGTTTTCACTGCATGTATTTCGGTTATGCTTGAATCTTTACAGTTTGTTACTTTCATTTAATTCATTCACACAATCGTTCTCACCATTTGTGGCACGTTCCATCTGTTCATCGTTCTGCAGCCGTTTGGTTGTTCACCCATCAACTGAAACACACACCATAACACATGACATACATACTGTAATACATGGGAATTGTGCGTTGTCTATTTGGCGTGTGCAAGAGTGTTTATGAGAGTAGCATAGAGGTCATGGATTTGCGGAAGCCGTGCAGCATGGTCTGTTGTATGTCTGTCCACATGCCTCCTTTCGCCTTCATTTTCATCACCACAAGCCCTGCCTCTCCTTCTCTGCCTCCTTTAGTGACTTTCTAATGGTTGATATTCATGTGTTGTTGTCATCACGCGGCCATTTCTCATTTAATTCTGTGTTCTTCTTTTACAGATTCTCCCACCAGTGACTCAGCTAAATCCAAGGTGAGGAGTTGTTTATCTTCCCTACATTGGAAACAGTAGGTAGATAGGAAATATATCCTAGGTCTCTTAATATTAGCACTGATGTATTGTTAATCCAGAACGCTCTTATATGAAACACTTGCTAAATATCATCTAGTACTATGTTATAGTAAATGCATGCCACATGTTGAGCTGTAGGAAATCAATTGCTAAGCAATTCAATATTGAATACTTAAAAAAAAAAAAATTTTTTTAAATGAATGCATAATCACATGGCATATAGATGATAATGTGGGGAAAAAGGTATTGTTAGCATAGATTCACTTTATTCTAATTTTAACAGAGCAATGCATTCTATCATCTACTGTCAGCAGGCAAACAGACCAAGACCAAATAAAAGTCTCTTGTTCATTGTCAGAGATTTAACACTGGTCTAAAATGGTTTCAATCTTCAAAGTGTTATAGACAAGGTGTAGCATGAAACACGTGTAATAATACCATTTTAAAAGGTTGCTCAATATAATATTCAATCTCAACCAACATTATATCTGCAGCTCAACTCAAACGGAATATGATTTCATATTTGACCTGCTTTGGCCGGATTGCCATTTTATATTTACTTTAAAGCTTCCATGCAGCACTGCTTGTAGCCTGCACTACGCTGACGCAAAGCTAACTCGTTGCTGCTTTGGCATGCCCACCCCTGTTTTAGACCATGTCTTAATCTTCCTCTCTCTGTTCTGAAGCGCTTGTGGCATTTCAGAGGAACTGTCGCGGTCGGAGTTCTCAACCAGCGGTGAAACAGTTTAAATCTCCGTCTGTTGATGTGACCATCATATTCACAGCACAGAGTAGAATTACCCTCTCCATCTCTCTCCAGGGGTCGTGGGGGTCCGTTCGCGACCAGAGCAGCCGGGAGCTCCTGGTTTCCTCCATCTTTGCTGCGGCGAGTCGCAAGCGAACAAAGTTAAAGGAGAAGCCTGTGCCTAGCAGTTCCGATGAGGACGGGGATGCCGTCTTTATCAAGGATGAGTTGCCCTGCCCGGCACCAGAGCACAGCCCGGAGGAGGCCCAGGCCCGCCCTCTGCCCAGCGTCAAAGACCCACCAGAGGGCCGGAGGGAGAGCGGAAGGAGTGTGGAGCTCCCAGTCAAAACCAAGAAAGACAACCGGAACTCCTTCTTCCTGAAGGAGAGGCCTTCGTCTCCGTGCCACAGTCCCGCGGCATCCCCCCAGCTGGTGACCCCACATCTGGGGACGTCCGCGCTCTCCGACCCCTCCCACATGGAAGAGAGCACCTCCGACTTCGGCACCATGAGCTCCGGGGCCTCTGTGGTGAGGTCGCGACCCATGAAGTGGGCTCCGGCGCCCAGCGCCTCCGTCGACCTGCCCGAGGCCATGGAGGTGAGCTCCATCACATCGGACTACTCCACCACCTCGTCCGCCACCTTCACCACGGGGGCCGAGTCTAGCGCCGTCGGGGACGAGGCGGACGATGAGCGCAGCGAGCTGGTCAGTGAGGGCCGGCCTTGCCTGGAGACGGACAGCGAAAGCGAGTTCCCACTCTTCGCCCCCGGGGGTCGCCACTGCCAGTCCACGCCGCGCGCGGTTGGACGCACCGACGGCGAGAGAGCGTCTCGGGAGGCATCGGGGCCGGGAGGGAAAGGGACAGAGGAACCCCGTCGCTTGGTGGCATCCCACCGGTTGATCGAGGGCGACACGCTCTCCAGGCGACGCTCGCTGCGGCACAAGGCCGACAGCGATTCCTCGGCGGAGGGCGCTGGTTACCCCGGCAACGGGGAGCAGGCCCGGGCCGACGCGTCCACGCGGCTGTCCTGTGTCCTGGAGGCGTTGAAGACGGGCCGCTGCCCCTCCAGCAGCCCGGAGACCACCTGGCACCTCCGGGTCAGCCACGCCCTCCGGCTCCGCCCCCGGACCTCCGCCGACGACATGCTGGGGTCAACAGGCCACAGGAGCCGCGACAGGAAGAGGAAGAGCATCCGCAGGAGACACACCATGGGCGGCCAGAGGGACCTCCAGCAGCTGTCCGTCATCCACGACTGGCGAGAGCAGGGCGGGCCCGATCAGGAGGCCGAGCTGTCAGCCGTGGAGCGCCTGAAGCCCAGATGCCCTTCCCAGGAGGTTTCCATCCGGGACTGGATCGCCAGGGAGCGCTGCCGGGCCGAGGCCGCACCCAGGGCCGTCCCGGAGGACGAGCCGTCCCACGCCCGGGACTCAAGCCCTCTGAGGGCATCCCCCGGGCGTGCCCCGGGCCCCCCCGACACAGCGGGGGACACTGGGGTCAACGGAGGTGGCCTGCAGGGTAAACACAAGGCCAGCCTGGCAGACGCACACCCACAGAAGCTGTCTGGAGCCCACGTGGTGCGCTCCAGGTTCTACCAGTATCTTTAAACACGGGACCGAAGAGACGCTGCCAGTGTGAATGAATGTGTTGCCATTTTACCTACAGTTACTGCACAATACCTTTTCTAAGAAGTATGTATACTGTAAATGTACTGTATGTATCACCTGTACATACTGTATATAGGCTCATATGAAATGTTAATGGAGTGAAGACTGCTGGTTATACTGGAACAGACTGTCAAATGTAACCCCAGTGATGCACGAAACCACACACGATTTACAATAATTACAGCTATGTTGAATGTCAATTTGTTCAACCTGGCTCTTAGTTACAGTAAGAATATTTTAAAGTAATGTTGGCTCAACCCATTACAGTAAAAATGGTATGACGGATATATTATTTTTTGTTTACTAACAGTAGTTGCTTGTGACAATAATGTCATCTAAAAAAGACATATACTTGTATATGTATGTATTTTTTCCTCTACTTGAAATACGTTGAGCTGCTTTCTGAGCTGTACTGTATTTTTACAGTACAACCCTAACAGCCAGTTATTAGCTTGAGGAACTGGAGAGGTATATTGGTTTTATTATAATATAATGATTTCATACATTGAAATGAAGTACTGAAACAGATTATGTTTTGGCATGACAGTATTTCCAGAATTGTTTAATAGTTTTTTTTTTTTTAAACTGTCAATTTAAAAAAAATGATAATATATGAATCATGTTTCATCTCCTAAAACAATAAGTGCCTCTTTTTTGAACAGATTAAGGTGCCATTGCCTTCATTTTAAATGCAGTTGTCAAATAAAGGCTAACATTTTTGGAGCATGAAATCTTTTAAGCATTCCTCAGACATTTTAATTATTTAAAAGGTTTTTAGTTTGCTTTTAGGGACATGCATGTTTCATGCATGTCTCATAAGAGGCATGCATGTTTCACTAGAGATTTTCTGTTATTTTGGTTTGATTTACTTCTGACCCTTGAAACATTCTGCAGTGAAAAAGCATGTAGCCTATAACCTGCAAGAAAACATCTAATATGTGGAACTCTATGAGAAAACACCACCTCAACAAACACTGGAAATAAATATTCTTTATTAGATGATGTGTCTGTGTTGTTTCTGCTATATTGTTTAGTTTGTTAATGTTAGTATAGAAGTAATTATTACACATCATTAATACATATTATTATTATACTTTAACCTAATTTGAGTATTTGCTCAACGGTGGCTCCTTCTACCTATGAATATGTAAAGAAAGGTAAGAAAATCCCCATCAAAATATTTAATATTCAGTTGCCTATGTGCAAATGCTTGTGCACATATCATATAATAACCACAATTTGATAGGTTATTTTGTTTTTTTAGATATAATTGTTTTACATAGGTATTTCAATTATAAAATTATACATTATAAATTATAAATAAAACCGGTACCCGGAAGTACTGTCGTGACGTCAACGTGACAGTCACTTTTGTTTTATTTATGATTGCCATGCATCTACATAGTTTTAAATAGTTAAATTTGACATATTTTTACGAAAATGATCGTGTTGCTAGTTTGCGTAGCCTTCTTCACATTTCCAGACGCGTCTGCCAAGATAAATGACTCACCAATTATAGGTAGGTGGGTGGTATTGCGACGTAAATAGTCAACTCGATGTAACGTAGCCTACTCTCGATATAGCCTATTCAGGTACCTGTACAGTAGTTATACTGTAATACATTACGGTATACACATTTTGTTCTCTCTAAAGGTGTGTTGGCCCAGGAGTTATTTTCCCCTCAGCCAAACAGGACGTCGTATATCGCAGCTTCTTATGTGAAATACCTGGAGTCGGCTGGATCCAGAGTGGTCCCTATAATGTACTGTATTGTACAGCATTCCAACAGCATTACTTTCTCACACTGTAATACACTACTACCGTATTATACACTACTAGAACATAAACTGTTAAGATTATAGTGATACCGCAAATGTTATGCATTTCAAAGTGTGACTAGACTGCGATAACGATGTTATAGCAAGTTAAATTCCATTATAGCCCAACACTCCCGTATTGAATAGTCCAATCAATTATCTAACAACCTATGTTCATGTACGGTAGGGTTAATCAAACAGTGGACGAGTACAAGAAGATATTCAACTCCATTAATGGGTAAGCTGTGAAACTAGTATACTGTAGGAATGTTCTCTAGTTAAAATCCTCCCGTGACTATTCTGTACAAATTTGGCATTTCGTGTGTGTCTAATCCAGATATGGTTAATAGATAGGATTTCGTGCATTTTTCAGACATAGCCTATTTGGCGTTTTTCATGAGCATGTTATACAGTATTGTATGCCAGCTGCTTTTTGTATGTTTTGACATTGTGATGGACTGAAATAAGATGTGATGTGTTTCCTTGAATTTCAACCCAAACACAAAGTAGTTCCCAGCATGTGTTAGAATACAGTTGATTATTAACACTGTGAATCACAACAGAGTTCTCTATCCTGGTGGAGGTGCAAGCATTGTCTCATCGGGGTATGAGAGAGCTGCAAGAATCTTCTACCAACTTGCCATTGAGGTACTGTATATGTTATGGAACATTGTGTATCATTGGTTAATATTGGATATATGCTTATGATTACGTGATGCATTTATACTGTATTGTTTCAGGCCAACCGAAAAGGTGACTACTTCCCTGTGTGGGGGACTTGTCTGGGGTTTGAACAACTCACCTATTTGACCAGCGGAAAGTTTCTTCTGTCACACACAAACACCAGTGGTGTATCACTATCTCTGAACTTTACTAAAGGTATTGTGTAACAGAATAACACGTCCAGTAAAACAACAAACTATTTAGTCATACTTTGGGAGAATTAAAAACATACCCATTCTGGAAGGCTACAGTACACTTTTCAGACAGGCTTATAATGTGTTTTTAATGTTTTCTCTGCAGATTCAAGGAATAGCAGGTTGTTCAGCGGATTCCCAGAAGAATTGTTGAACGCGCTGGCATCTGAGCCACTGACCGAGAACTCCCACCAGTGGAGTTTAACTACAGAGGTGTGTGTTCACTATTGCAACACCTGGTTTACATTAGTGTACAAGAATATGTACACGAATGTAACAATTTATCCACTCTGTTGTTTAATGTCCATGTTTTCATTAATGTTTTTTTGTTCCTATAATGTATGTGTTATTGTTTTTCAGAGTTTCAATGGCAATGATGACTTGAACAATTTCTACAAAGTTCTCTCCAGAAATACAGATGGAGTAATAGAGTTCATCTCAACAGTAGAAGGTAAAACAAGAGCGACAGCTAGTTAACCCTCATCTAAACAAGTCCACAAGAGGGTGTTTGACTGTTCTATTATTCAGCAAACCAGTAAATAACAGACACAACAAGGTATAAAATTCCCTTGTGTAATTCAATTGTTTAATCTTATTTCCCTGTCCCGCTAGCAAACGACTTCCCCATCTATGGGACCCAGTGGCATCCTGAAAAGAATGCATTTGAATGGACCCGACCCTATATCACACACTCCCCCTCTGCTGTGAAGACCACCTTCTACATGGCTGACTTCTTCGTCAACGAAGGTCTGAACTCTGCAAGATACTGTAGAGTAGGGCAGGGGCGGCACCAGAATATTTTCAGTGGAGGGGCACAGGAGGGGCAAGAAGAAAACGGGGGGTCACTTAAATGCTGTAATTCTTTTTAAACTGATCATTCTATTAAAATAGGGTGGGCACATGCGATTTCTGGGGGGACACATGCCACTCCATGCCCCCCCATTGGCTCCGCCCCTGAAGCAGGGTTCCCCAATCCTGGTCCTATAGGCCGCTGCCCTGCATGTTTTATATGTCTCCCTGCTCCAGCACACCTGATTCAAATGACTAAGTAATTATAACGAGCTATTCATGTGAATCAGGTGTGTTGGAGCAGGGAGACAACATCTACAACATGCAGGGCAGCGGCCTATAGGACCAGGATTGGGGACCACTGCTGTAGAGGTTTACTCTGAGATAACGAGTACATTCAAGTAGCAAACGTAGCGGTATAAAAATTAAATATCTCAAACCTCAATTACTCGGTCACTAGTTGTTCAGATAAGTTTAGTGACTGTAACAAAACGGTCAAGTATGCTCCACCAATTTAAGAACAATTTTAAAGCTCTGCTAAAACATCTATAGTTAAGGCCAGAACCCCTATAAATGATTTACTATAGTTTTACATCTTAGTTTTTGGCACCTCAGGGGCAGATTAATAATTATGCTATACTATTTCCATCTAATCTGCTCTGATATGTAAATCTGCCATTGTTTTCTTGCTACAGCCAGGAAAAGCTTCCACAGATTTGATAGCGAGGAAGAGGAGAATGCAGCTCTGATCTACAACTACATCCCAGAGTACACAGGCATCAAGTCTGCCTTTGAACAGATTTATTTCTTCTGACTGAAGTCACATTCCTGCTGGCATTCCAATCAGGGTGGACTAGTAAGATTACATTGAAGTCAAGCATGTTTCTAAATGGTGGTAGAGGTGGATGAGGCAATCAGAACAGTTGTTGCAATGGCGTTTGTGAATATGGTCTGGTTAGATCAGTTAAACTAGTTAAAGACAGGTGTTAGATCAGTTAAACTAGTTAAAGACCTGTGGTAAAAGTGCTGTAGGTAGGATTTCAGAGCTATAATGTTCCTAGAAATGCCATAGGAATCAGTCAGCTGTCAGTGAAATGCTCTGTGATAATATCTTGTTGATAGCCCCTGGCTCTATATAAGTCCATTCACATGTTTGACAGCACCTGGAATAATGGGAGGGAGCAGATAGGGGTGTGTTTTGGGTAGTTTTTTTCAATATTACTCTCATTCTGTTTCATCTAAGTCTTGTTGCAACTATCAAATCCCACCCACATCAGTTTTAATTAGTTAATATTTTTTACTTTTTATTTTACTTACTTTAATTCAAGTGGAGAAGGTACAGTTAGTATTTCTACAAAAACAAAATTACTTTTTTTTTTTTAACTTTTTGATTCATACAAAGCCCAGCTTTAAAGTATTGAAATGAAATGAATGCATCAAACTAAATGTACAATAAATATTTAAAATAAATATTTTATTGACATTTTTGTTGGCAGTTGTCCAGTTGCAGAAGGACAAGAATCCATGTCAGTCAAATTAAAAGTAATGAGATGTAACTTTATTTTTAGTTTAACATTTGCCTCCATGCTTCCTGTCTAAGCTTTGTATTACAAAGTCTAGCATCCTGAAAAAAAGTCCCAAACCACCAATAGGAACCAGCTGTGTTTAAATAAGGACTGCAACAGGAATACTGTAGTTAAATGTAACTAATTAATAGGCAAATGTAACTTCCAAAATGCTTTATGCACAAATAACACTTAATATTTTTTCAGAATAAAATGATATTTCAAGAACATTTACACATCAAGCTGACGAGACAAGTATCTCCATCACAACACTACTGGAAATGTCATTGTGTAATCCAGTATGGAACATTCAAGATGTCAAAAATGCTGTGAAAACAAGTAGCAAATAACCTTGGGAACATGCACTGAAAACATTGTTTCTAATTCAGGAAATAATTCTACTTGCCTCAATACCTCAATTATCAGAATATGGATTTGCAAAATAATTTGTTATGTACAAATGTCCCACCTTATGGCGTAAACACTCGATCCAAACCTCGATACACCAACAGGCTGATAGGTCCACAAGAATACTGCAGATACTGTAGTATTAATGCAGATTGAGTACAGTGTGGAGTATCTTCTAGACATGCAGATACGGTATACTGATCTTACACAGCAGTAGGAGCCATACTGTAGCTGAAAAAGGTCATTCAGTCAATCTGTGAAATACAATTCAAGACAATCTGTATTTCTTTCAATCAAGCTGGACTATTTCTGGTTAAGGAGTCCGGAAGCAACTGTTGCTAAAGTAAGGCACAGTGACTAAAACTACTGTAGCTAACGCTTCAGTTTAACAAGAAAATAAATAGGTAAATAAATAACTCAGTACAAGTAATATAATAATAAAATAAGTCAATAGGTCAATACACATGAAGCAAAATGACCCGGTAGGGTAAAATAGTTTCAGGAAACTGAGAAAAGCAGTAAAATGTTTTTGCTTTGATACCATGCCATTGTTGGGAGTGCGTAGATCGAGGTTAAAATGTGATGGATGTTGAAACCAAATAACATCGGTAATAGCTGAGAATGATTTTTGTTTATGTGCTATTTTACATACATACAACAGACATGACCACGGCCCAAAGTTAAAGGTTCTTTACAACTTTAAAAATAGGAACATTTGATCCTGAACCCGCCACCCTGTTTCTGTAACTCTGGGAATGTCGGCCAAATCCAGAGTTGGGTTAACGTACGGCCGCAGAGTTTGTGCTTAAACCTCACGTTCTCCTCTCGCGCACACAGTTTGTGAGAGGAGGCGATAGTCTCTCCGCGCGGCGTGAAGGCGGTTGTCCGTCCATGCGACAGCAGGAGACAGCGCTCCTCTTTGTTCCATTCCATACGTATTCTAAAACATCCCGGTCGAAGATAAGAGAATCTGGGTGAGTGGGGATGGGGGCATTCTGGAGAGCCAGTCCGAGGAGAGAAGGTGGAAGCTGGAACGCATGAGGAGGTTGGGGGAGAGGTGAACTGGACGAGGTTGTGCTTGGGTAGAGGCTCGGGAAAGGGGGAGGAGGAGGGGAGGAGCTTAGCCCTCCTCCTCTATCTCCTCCTCCACCCGCTCCTCCACAGCCTGCTCCGGGAGCCTGAAGCACTCCTCGAAGAAGTTGACCAGCGCCTGGTTGAGGTGCTGCCTCGTGGCCTCGTTGTGCAGGAAGTGGCCCTCATCTGGATAGATCTCCATGGAGACACACACACACACACACATTCAGTGTGCTTGCGTGTGGCACTGGTGCGTCCACGTTTATGCATGCGCGTGCATTGACCGTATAACTACATATGCAGTTTATATCAGTAAACAAAGCTTGTTGGCCTGGACGAACACATGAAACAGCAGAGATTTATCTGGTTTAAGATTTTGCATTAATCCCAGTAGAAGCATCCATACGTCATTGAATTGTAGTAGAAACCTTATATTTGATTGGACAGTGTATGTTACTTACTTGTAAGGTGTAGTTGGCCCTTTCATGAATAAGCTGGGCAATGAACTTTGCTGTATGCTGAAAATGGACCTTCTCTGTAACAAAACATAAGACAATTTAGCCGGGCAGGTAAAGGCATTATGTGCCTTTGAATATTTCAGTTTTAAAGCGTTTACCGTCAGCTGTCGGGTGGATGATGAGAAACTTCTTATCTTGGAATTGTGAAGCTCTGTGCGCCAAATTAGCCATCTGAAGTCATTAGAGCACAGGAGCACATTAGATTATTCTGATGCTCCACACACTTAATAACCTGGATTCACACAATACTAAATATGTAAATTATTTCATAACCCCATCATACCGCATATGCCCTTGGATCAGGTTTGGGCAGTCCAAGATATCGTTCAGAGAAGGCAGATGCTGGAAGAAATGGATAAAAGACTTGTTTCAAATACAGTTTGTCTGAACAATTCCAGTCTTCTGTGCCATAATGGTATCTGTCACTGTCAACACTGCTGGCAATGTGAGAGACTGTCTTAGAAGCTAATTCACGCCTCCCCGATTATCAGCTCTCGCTGTCAGTGTGTTTGTGTCATGCACGCACGCACCTCTACCAAAAGACAGAACACTCTCAAAGAAACAAGCAGCTGCTACAAGCCATTTCTTTCATGTAGAGGTTTCTAGAAGACCAAGTGCCTTGTCAGGTGGAAGAACAAGGTGAAACGTCATTGAAGTGACAGGCAGTCTTACCGTAAAGTTCCAAGTCTGTGATGGGCGATAGAACGGCTCCGCATTTAAGTGGAGAATCCTCCGCGCTGAGCAACAGGCTGGTCACATAGCCCCCATACACCTGGGAACACAACAGACCCTGTTAGCACAACCACTACCTCACTGCTGGCTTTCATATTAATGTTGAGGGTTATGGAGGCAGAGGTTCTTACATAATAATTGATTTGTAGCACCGATGCAA
Source organism: Forbesichthys agassizii (assembly GCA_026546735.1). Classification (NCBI taxonomy): domain Eukaryota; kingdom Metazoa; phylum Chordata; class Actinopteri; order Percopsiformes; family Amblyopsidae; genus Forbesichthys; species Forbesichthys agassizii. The sequence continues at coordinate 3,868 of JAODLL010071016.1, read as the reverse complement.
ACATGTTGATACAACCAGACTAAAAGCTACACTTGGATACCATAATTTGTGCAGCTACACTTTTTAATAAGAAAGCATGCAGCAATCTCTCATGACCCATAAAGGCCACCAATTTGCCAAGTTATCTTGATTACCTTTCCAAAAGCGCCAATCCTGGTTTTGTCAACATAGGACTCTTTGGCAATAATACTGTAGAAAAGGAGACATTGTTATGATTCATGACAAGTCTACAAGAACATGCTGACAGGTTCTTGTAGCTGGGTGCTTTGCACATTTGCTGTGTTCTGAGGGTATTTATGGAGGTGTGAGAATTTCCATTGATGTGAACACAGACACATTTACACATAACGCCTTGAACTGACAAACGTGTTCAACAAACTTGAATTCTTCTCAAAACTATTCCCCACAAGGACAAATGCATTCTGGGTAATGAGATGGTACCTTACCTGATTGCTTCCATCTGGTCTCGCTCCTCAAACACACCCAGCTTCTTCTGGACTCTGTGGAGCAAGTTGGTTCCCATGAATCCACTGCCCCGACCATCGAAACGAATCACAATCGCCCCAAAGCTGCTGGACAGAACCGTGGCCCAGTCCATGTGGAACCGCTCCGACACCATCTGACCACCAGGGGTGCCATCGCTACACAAACACACACACACACACACACACACATACATACAGCACATACAGTAAAATCAAATGTATTAGCAACATACCACAGCAGAGACCTGGTGTCATCATCTGTGTTGCGTTGTGTTGTGTGTCTTCATACATACACCAGTAGCAGCAGTGGGTAGTGTGACGTCTCTACAAAACCAGCTGGCTTTAGAATTTGCATTGTCAGCGCTGGAACACAGTAACAACACAACGCATTCATCATCATTTTGTTCACTGGGAAGAAACTTTGATAACAAATGTCAATAATGAATGGCCTTACATATTTCACAACAAGCATATCTTTTTTATTTTTTTATTGAACACATCTACAATGTGAATTCCATCTTGTTAACAAATTCAAATTATATTCCCAAATCAATAGTTGAGAACATACTTACTGTAATCTTCGATGTTGACTTCTCTATATTCAACCCTGGGAATCTGCATGAAGTCCAGACTTAGCTTCAGGTTAACATTGGTCTCCAGATCAAACACCTCTGAAAGAACACACACACACACACACACACAAACACACACACACACACTTTCTAGAGTAAACAGGGAGGGCAAACTAGTTTAGACATCAGACAACAGATTGTGCTACAGTATGGCCTTGTTCACAGAGTGTGTTATCATTTGAGTAAGAAAAACAAAACCCAGACAAACATCTACAATCAGATAATACACACCCACCATCAGGTAGGTCATAATATCCTGACAAGATTTATCATCATCATCTGCTGTGTTATGTTTTCCTCCTCGTAAGCCAAGCACAGCTCAATAAACACATCTCTCTCTCTTTGTGAATTACAATGATAACCCCCCCCCTTCTCTCTACAGTACCACTTAATCCTATTTTCTAAACAATATACATAATAGTTTTTGTAATATATGTATGTATTGTACACAGTAGTGCATTAAAATGGCATAACTGGACGTATCACGAGGACTTACTCTCTCTGTACTGTGTATTATAAACTGATACAAATGGCACGTCTGGACCTGAAGAAAGAAAGACAACACAAATAGTGAACAAATGGATTTCTGCTCCTGGAGAGCTCCTGAAGATTACTTATTGATTTCATGTATCATTTAAGTTTGTGTCAGGGCTCAAATCTCATCACTCCCACACATATTTACTGAGCAAAGCAGCAATAGCAGCAAATGAGATGTAATGCTCTGTGGCATTACGGTAACATTAGCTCCCCCAGGTGGATGGGGATGCACAAGCAGCCTTGTGTAGAAACAGACGCTGTATATACACTGACTTGATTAAATAGGCCGTACTGTACTGCAGCAGCGCCATGCACAGTAGGAGTAGACGCTATGGTTTAGAGATCTGTTCTGGCCTGGGCTCAGTATGTTCAGTCTGTATGTTATATGTCAATAAAGATAATGGTGTTTCTACCTAGGCAGTTCAGCAGGAAGTAGCTCATGTTTCGGCTAAGGGACCCGCTAACGTAGCCGCAGCTGTCGATGAAGTCACACGACAGGCAGCGTCGGTTGAATGTCCCGACCGTGTCCGCACTGCAGAAACAACAGCACCGTTTAGCGCCCAGCGCTAGCCCAAGACTATAGTCTCCTTAGCAACAAATGATATGCATACAGTATTATTGTAATGGTTTACGTGTGGTCACCTGTACAGATGCCGTCGCTTTGGGTCATCCTCCGTGCTGAGGAAGTATCTGTTGAGACAGAAGCCGTTATCGCTGCCATTATCACCTCATGGTGCAGGTCCTTTAATATTAGCGTTTCGATTTGATCATTGTCCATCCTGTATTGTCTCTTCTGTTGTATACTACATTATATATTATTAATATAGAATATATTTTTATTTTAAGTAATGGTGAATGGTACATTATGAAACATATGTGTTATCATTCAAGTAAAGATCATCTTAATTAGTATCTCCTGCAATTCTGACAATATATGTTACTAATAATATTAATATGTTTGATCTATTGTAACAATTAGGCACAAGGGGAGTTCGTTTTTAATGAAACATTTATTTTAGTGAACATTTTACAGAATGGCTGTGTGTTTGTGTGTGTGTTATACATCAGCTGACTATCCTCGTCATAAGCCAGGACTTGTGTGACATCCCAGTCTCCAGACGTGATAGACTGTAGAGTGTCTGTACTGGTGTTGGGCTGGAAGACAGAAGACAGGAAGATAATTCTCTTTCGTTAGAGCCTCACATAAAAACAACCATCCGGATCTCATTTCTCCACCTTTGCAACATCTCTAGGCTCAGCCCCTCTCTGTCGCATGTCGGCACAGAAACACTAATACATGCACTTGTCACTTTCAGGCTTGACTGTTGTACTGCTCTACTTACCGGTATTCCAAAAAGATTAATCAGCAGACGACAACTAGTTCAACACTCTGTAAGAATCCTTACTGGTTCTAAAACCTCTGATCACATAACACCATTCTCATTCATCTCCACTGGCTACCTGTGTCCTACCAAATCGACTTCAAGACCCTCCTGCTCACTTATAAAGCTCTTCATAACCTTGAACCTACCTATCTTTCTCACCTTCTGCCTGACTACATCCCCTCCTGCTCCGCCTGTTCTGCATCTGCAGGCATACCTGTTACACTTCATTACTAACTATCAACGGTGGGTGCCAGGGCTTTACCTTGTGCAGCTCCTAGGCTCTGGAACATACTCCCTCTCACACATTCAACATGCAGACACAGCTCCTAGGCTCTGGAACATACTCCCCTCACACATTCAACACACAGACACAGCAACTAGGCTCTGGAACATACTCCCCTCACACATTCAACACACAGACACAGCTCCTAGGCTCTGGAACATACTCCCCTCACACATTCAACATGCAGACACAGCTCATAGGCTCTGGAACATACTCCCCTAACATTCAACATACAGACACAGCTCTTAGGCTCTGGAACATACTCTCCTCACACATTCAACACACAGACACAGCAACTAGGCTCTGGAACATACTCCCCTCACACATTCAACATGTAGACACAGCTCCTAGGCTCTGGAACATACTACCCTCACACATTCAACATGTAGACACAGCTCCTAGGCTCTGGAACATACTCCCCTCACACATTCAACATGCAGACACAGCTCCTAGGCTCTGGAACATACTCCCCTCACACATTCAACATGTAGACACAGCTCCTAGGCTCTGGAACATACTCCCCTCACACATTCAACATGCAGACAC
>JAODLL010070974.1:0-11266 GCA_026546735.1 Forbesichthys agassizii | reverse complement strand
GTGTGTGTGTGTGCGCGCGTGCATACTGTATGTTTTAAGCACATTATTGTGCTTTACCCCCTAATTTGAGCTTCTGCTAGTCGCTATAGCTCGCCCACCCAGGAAAGCCAGGATTTGCAGCAAAAGCCCTACTGTAATTATAATCAATCATAAAAGCAAAGCGGGCAGGAGAATTAGACTTAGACTCATGACGCCCCACTGATCGGTGGCAGGAGAGCTGGCCAATTAGGAACCCTCCTCTTAGCGTAGTGCAGCAAAGCAAGCCCAGTCATGCGGTTTTTCAGGGGAGCCATTGCATTTCTGTCAACACTCTGGCATCAAACCAGCGCCAATCATGCTGCAAGCATGTCGTCTGCTCGCTGTCAGAGGCACATGGATTCCAGTGGTCTGGATGTGGTCTCCAGGTGACATGCTCTCACCATGGTCATCATTATAATGTATGTGTGTATATATACACTATACTGTATAATGACTGCATTATTTTGTATTCATGACATGTCTGCTACTGTACCAATTGAATGTTATGCATTTAACTAATACAATGGCACGGTGTCATACTGTATATTTTAAATAATAAATATAATATCTTTGATATCACCATCACAGTTCTTGCATCCATTGAACTTGTGAGTTTATGGAGAGTTTCTGCTTGAATTTCTTTGCAGGATGTCAGAATAGCCTACCAGAACTGCTGTTTTGATGCAATTTGCCTCCCACCCTCATAGACCTTTTGCTTGAGGATGCTCCACAGGTTCTCAATAGGGTTGAGGTCAGGGGAGGATGGGGGCCACACCATGAGTTTCTCTCCTTTCATGCCCATAGCAGCCAATGACACAGAGGTATTTTTTGCAGCATGAGATGGTGCATTGACATGCATGAAGAATATTTTTCTACGGAAGGCACAGTTCTTCTTTTTGCACCATGGAAGAAAGTTGTCATTCAGAAAGTCTATACACTTTGCCGAGGTCATTTACACACCTTCAGGGGACCCTAAAGGGGCCTACGAGCGCTCTTCCTATGATTCCGGCCCAAACATGACTCCGCCAGCTCCTTGCTGACGTCGCAGCCTTATTGGGACATGGTGGCTATCCACTATTCTATCCATCTGGACCATCCAGGGTTGCACAGCACTCATCAGTAGTCAACTGTTTGAAAATTAGTCTTCATGTATTTCTGGGCCCCCTGCAACCGTGTCTGCTTGTGAGCATTGGTTGGCCGAATAGTAGATGTATGCACATCTGCTAGCCTCTGGAGGATCCTACACCTTGAGGTTCGCGGGACTCCAGAAGCACCAGCAGCTTCAAATACCTGTTTACTGCTTTGTGGAAGTTTGGAATGGAAGTTTAGCAGCTGCTCTCTTAATCCGATTCATTTGTCTGGCAGTTACCTTTCTCATTTATTTGCACCACCCCTCTGTGCTCTGAATCAGTCACAAATCTCTTTACAGTACGATGATCACGCTTGTTTTCGTGAAATGTCTAATGTTTTCATACCTTGTCCAAGGCATTGCACTATTTGACACTTTTCTGCAGCAGAGAGTTCCTTTTTATTTCCCATATTGCTTGAAACCTGTGGCCTGCATAATAATGTGGAACATCCTTCTTAAAACCTTGGAGACCCACAGTTGCAAATTTGCAACATTTACTTGAAACTGTCTGTAGTACCTAATCCTGACAGAATGTAACCAAAAACTACATACCCCAACCCCCAAGACTCTAAACTATATAATTGCAACATTTTTAGCCGGAAAATACAATTAGTGTAAGACATACAACATTTCAAATTCAAACAACATGGATGTCTACAACTGACCACGTAGCTACTCCTTCTGGGCCAATTTCAACAATTTTCCAAGTAAATATTTTACCTATAGTATTTTACTCCTTTATTCCAAAGATGTTAAGTGACAGAAAATGTAATAATTCAAAATAAAAAGTATAATACACATGATTTGGAGATATTTGTTTAAATGTTTCAAAAATGCAACACTGGGCTTCAATGGGGCAACACTTATTCACACAAAAGGCCCCATCACCGAGTCAGGTGTAAATTAATTTTCACAAATAAGGAGACCCATACTAGTCCGCAGATACCAGTAATAATTTGTTCAAGCTGAGGACTAGTTTTTCAAGGTCAGATGTTCCAATAACAAGTACATTTTATAGTTTTTTATCATACAGAAATGCATTATAACATGGATGATTAGTTGTAATTGTAAAGTTAATTTCCTTTTTATTGTACTGAATCAAACAGTTTAATGTCAATAAAATACATTTTTAGTTTACATACTTTGATATTCTTCATCAATGCCTAACAATCTATGGACCTTGTTCAAATTATAGTGGTGATATTTGTAACCTCTATGACCCAATGTTGCAATTTTGCAACCTTTTCACAAAATCTTCCAAAAACCAAAAAATTAATTAATTTAAAAAGGATTTAAAAAGGATAACAAAAATCTACATCATTAACATCAATGCTTGGGCCTCTGAGGGTTAAGTAGTTTTACTTTAATTGGGCACCTGGCAAACTAATTATCACAGGTGTTTGAAATTGATTTTAGTGATCCAAAGAGCCCAGAGACACAATACCATTCATGAGTTTGATAAAAAAACAAAATATTTAATGTTTATGACATGTCATTTAAATATGCATAACAATTTGGAACGCTGTGTGTGTATACAGTATATATATATACAGTATATATATATGACATTTATATATTTAGGACATCTATATATATACACAGTATAATAAATGTAGTAATAATGATAGTAATAATAATTTGAAGAAAAATATATTTTCCATTTGACTAAGTGGAACACTTCGTGTAATTAATCAATTATTTTTTAAATAGTTTTCTGGAAACAAAGAGCTAAACTCTGTCCCAAACCCATTGTAAATAAGACAACATCTTCTATATATTCTTCCTTACATTTAACTCTTAAGACGATTCACTCAAAGGACAAGTCTCATCCACATTGATTAAAGCACTAGCATGTTTAAAACAAAGCCTGCTTGTGAGCTTTCCAGTGTGGGATCAGTGTGTGCCTGAGGTCAGATTAGTGCTAGATGAACTGAACGCTATGACAACGTCCCTAATCTGAGTCATCTGTACACACACACACACACATCATAGTTTATGTGCTATATGTATTCAGTAATGTGTGGGTTAGCAGTGTGATCCTGCTCCTCTGTGGATACATGTTAGCTCAGGCCTGGATGCTTAGTTAAATACAGTGTGCATACGTACATACAGTACATACCTTTTAATAAATTGAAACTTTCTGGGTCTGATTGCAAGCATTCTGTTTCCTGGCTTCAGTGGTTCACCATGTGTTTTTTTTTTTCCTAAAAAAGTTGTTTGCCAGCTGATATTTTTTTTCCATGTAGTGGTGGAACTTTTAACGTGTGGGGGATATTGACCATTCTTGACCATTCGGTGAAATTGACCTTTCTTTACTGTGTGTGTGTGTGTGTGTGTGTGTGTGTGTGTGTGTGTGTGTGTGTGTGTGTGTGTGGGTGGGGGGGGGGGGGGTGTATACACATTTAGATGAAATCAAAATGTGTATATTGCATCTAGTTATTCTGTTATTTGTGACGCTGATCAGTGCAGTTATTAGTTTTTAACTGAAGTGAAGCTTTTATATACAATAGCTAAGATCTGACAGTTTCACTACTGTGTTGAACAATGCAGACAAAATACAACAACGTATACACACTGTTATAATAATAATAATGTATTGTTGTATTATGAAACATTTAAGGCTGTAGTAACCAGACAAAGCAAAGCCGGTTGTGCTAACGCAGACATAGTGACAATGTAACCTGTCGCAAATCAAGTTGCGTTTTCTCTCATATGTGTGTCTTCTGACTCGCCATTGCATTGCTTGCGCCGACATTTCTGTAGGGGCTCAATATACGGTGCTTTAGTAAATATCATGTGTCGCAGTTTGTTGTCAAATAAAACCAAGTATTGAGAAGAGCTGATTTGACTGGTCGTACTTGACTACATTTGCTTATTCTAATCCAACCCTTTTACAACTTTCAAGTGCGATGGACACCATATCTCCTGAAATAAACAAAAAAGCTTTTTGGCCACACCTTATATTGAGTTCAGCTGTGCATCGCGTGCAGCAAGACTGGGAAACGTCCCCATATAGTCATAACCTTACAATGCCTCTTCCCTCCGTGAGGAGCCACTGGGTTAGTTTAGCCATCTGGTTAGTCTGCTGTACTGTCGGATTACATGTCTGACCTTTCTCTTTGTTGGGGTCTGAGGGGGCGGTGACCATTTGACAATAGTGCATGTTGTCCTGTAAGGCTTGCACACAGTATTAGTGTGTGTGAGGCGAGCACGTCAGCTCTCTTGTATGTACTTGCATGTGATAAGGCTCTTGCTGCAGAATACAGAGACACTCAGTGCATGTTTAAGCATCTAGGTCATCTGGCAAAAGTGGCCAGAGGAGCATTAGGCTAAACAAATACAGATAAGAGCGCTCGCTGCTCTTCCCCTCAGCATAACGATGGAGGCAAACAGGTTGAGATTCATAGGGGAAACGGTGTCATTGACACTGCATGGAGCAGCTAAATCATGCCGCTGCAGTGTGTGCTAATGGAGAGATTGCTCATGAAATATGGGCTGTCGTGCTTTCCCTGTTAACAGACACATGCAAATTACCCGGATGCAAATTATAATGTCTGTTTGTTTTTTTTTTAAAACCACCTAGCCAGATTGAATGAGAGATGCTTGTGAGTGTGCACGTACAGTAGAGACTCATGCATTAATGCCTGCCCATGTGATGTGTATACTGTCTCAGCTGATGGATGGTTTTACATTAAAACAATAACATAAAAACAGCAGGTTATTAGTCCAAGTTATGGTTCGTGTTAGGCGGGGAGAAAGTTGTCATGACGTCAGCTGGTCCGTTTAACTGGCTTATTGCAACAGCTGCACAGTGAGTGAAGTAAAATGTCCTGGTAGGCTGGTTTTATGACATTGATTTAGTGTGTTCACATGCGCGGCCGCGTGCCACTGTGCACAGTGCTTGCACTTGCCCACCGGAAAATAGCAACCCGGCGAAATTTAGCTCACATCCCCATTATTTGCCCAGCGCGCCATGATTATAAAAATGTTTTGGGGCACTGATCTTCCATTTTCTAATTGACTCCAATCACATAGCGGTTGTCCCTTTTTCCCTTTATGCCTGGGAGATAATTTTTAGACAAGCTTATTATACTAGCTCATATTTCTAGGCACCTCTGGGTTAAGATACCCTATTTCCTTTTATTTTTTGTGCCAGTTTTGCTCCGCTAGCTCGCCCCACCGTGAAGAGATTGTGAAGTTCCCCCAATTCATTACGGAACTTTATCTGTTCCTTTGATATGCTGCATACAGTAAATGTTCAGTGCTGTTGCCTGAATTAACTCAGGCCATCTCAGTATACAGTAGATACACATTGTGGGTAGGCCAAATAACAGACACTGTAGGTTGAGAATTGTACACACCTTGGAAACACTGACCTCCGTTAAATGTTATGTAATTCCTACTGTGTAGAGTATATGCATTGTTTTCAAGCTATGGGCATTATTTGGGCAGGCCATGGCTTGTAGACTTAGTAAGACATTTCTCTAATTTTAATTTGACATCTTGTTCCCAGCAGACATCGCTTGCCAATAGGCTTGTAACCTCAGATAACATATGGTTTTGATACATACATATGTGACTAGTGAGCCCCAATTGGCCTAACTGAATTGAGTTGATGGTACCATGTTTAATCAGACTAATGTATTTTTTTTGTCTGACTTTGGACACATCAGAGAAAGCATCCTTTCACTTAACAATATGCCAAAACAAAATGTCTAACATGATAATATCCACATTTAACCCCACACAGCGTAACATTAATATTGACATGCACTATGAATAGAACGTGAGCTGTCATGTAAGACCAGTGTGACCTACAGTGAGCACAAGGCCGTGTTGGGTGCATTATACTGGCCACACACACGGCACCACCACCACCACTTGGCTCCTAGATTATAGTGACCTGACCTACATGTGGTGGATATTATTAAAAATAGATTTATGCTAATCAACTGCATGGCCTTCTGCATTGTATTCATACAAATGGAGTGTGTTGGTGTTTGAGTGAGAGTGAAAGAGAAAACTATGTAGTTTTGCATGAATGGACACGATCGATTGGGTGTTTATTGGTTGATTATTTTGTGGGCGCGTCAATGTGTTAGCGCTTACATTAGCTTTTGTATGAAATCATTATGACCATGTCTATGTGCTGCACTAGATCTTTCTTTCTCAAATGAGGCCCTATGCAGTATTCCGAATGTTTGTCCATAAGATACTAGAAAACAAAGGTATTGTAATCATTTCTTCCATATCCATACCATAGTCCTGTTTTATGCAGAAACTCTCACTCACATGCATGCACCCATGAGTGCACATGCATACCCACACAGAGAGCGACAGACCCATGTAGAAATAGATCTTATAAGGGCTGGAGTTTCTATCGCTGTGAAACTCATTACTGCTGCCCTAGATTTTTTTCCATTTCCACCCCTCTCCTCCAGTTCTACACAAACATGCACGCACACTCTACATACAAACATATGCAAGGGAGCACATTAATGCAAGCACACACACACACACACAAACACTCTTATGTGTGACAGTACAATGGAATAAATGTGATCCGTCTATAATGCCATGCTGTATTGCACTAATGAAAGGATAATGGGATTGCTGATGCTCTGGTGGAGTGGGGAGCCTCTGTGCAACACTAAACCTTGTTTTCTGTGGGGAATAATTGTCCTGACAATTGATTTTTGTGTGTGTGCTTGCGTTAAGATGTTGAATTGAATACGGTAGTGTTATAAAAACAAAGTAAACAGTGAGACATGGAAGACAGGAAGGCAAGATGGGACATGACAGTAGGTACAATAGTTTACTGTCTCTAAAGCTAGGACTACACCGCAGCGATATTCACTCGTGCGTGTGGGAGCGACTGCTATGGCAAGCCGCTTTAACATTTATTCACTAGAGTTGTCTCTCCGGAATTAATATAACAGAAATCTGCATTGTAATTTTAACTGACGTTATAGATATCTTGAATCAAAATAATGGCTAGTCGTAATTTATTGTGACTAGCCATCATTTTGATTCAAGATATCTATAACGTCATTTTGAATAGTCAAAACAGCAGTTAAAGATATCTGTAGTATATATACACACATCCAAAATGGAAATTGCAGATATCTGTAATGTGCTTTTTACTAGTCGAAATACTAGTTGCAGATATAATATGTTTAAAAAGCAAGACAATCATATGGCAATAATTTAACATTTATTCAGTAGACTGGATATTGCTTACGGATATCTGCAACGTAATTTTGCCTAGTCAAAACTTTATTTGAAGATATGATATCAATTTAAGATATCTACATCATCCTTTTAAGATATCTTAAATAACGTTTTAACTAGTCAAAATCAGTTGTAGATATATTGAACTGTAATTCTGACTAGTCTGAATTAAGTTAAAGATATCTGAACCTGGAATTTCCTAATATAGTTCTAGATATCTGTTATCAAGTTTTTGATATCTTCATATTAATTGTATTGGAGATATCTCAATTTGCAGATATCTTCAACTTCAACAGTTACAGATGTCTGGAAAATTTTTTTTTAAGATTAAGATTTTAAGATATCTACAAAGGACGATGTAGATATCTTAAATTGAAGGGTTTTTATGATATCTTGAACTGTAATTGTCATGTCATTATTCTGTTAAAGATATCAACAATAGACGTTTAGGATATCTGCAACTGATTTACAGTTATCTGTAATGAGAAACCCCATAGACATGAATGGCAATAGCCATTTTAAACTGACTAGTCAAAACTGAATTACAGATATCTAAAACTGTTGTTTCAAATAGTCAAAATTACGTTATAGATATCTTCAATTAAAGTTTTGATTAGGCGAAATTACGTTGCAGATATCCGTAAGTAATATCCAGTCTAGTGAATAAATGTTAAAACGGCTTGCTGTAGACTGGCTTATCAACAGAAATCAGCAGGTTACTGGTTGACTCTTTGGTTTAGCCGCTAAACCGACCTCTCCTATCAACCGAAACCCGGCGCTCAACTTTTTCTAGCTATTCATATTTTGAATCTGCAGCGAGAGGTGAAGGAAATCCCTAGCGTTTCCACCAATCAGAATCTAGTTAAAGGCTTTTCAGGCTATCTTGCAGAGTAATATATATAATATATAGTATAAAGTAAAAAACTTAATAACAGCGATAACATTTATTTTTATTCAGCAGCGCCAAAAGAAGTAAATTGTTTACTGTTTGCATTTCAACATGATACCTCCAAATAACGACAAATGGATGGATATCCGCCGTGTTGCTCGCGTGTTTGTTTCTTAGGACTCCTTCGTCTTCTCTTAATTTAATTTTCAGTTAACAAAAGGCATATAAAGGTTTATATTTGATAACGCAAACACTAGGCTACTAGATTTTTGTGTCAGTGTTGTGTTTCGCTCTTTACTAGCTGACAGAAATGGTAATTAGGATAGAAGACACCCAGTCGCTAGTCTACACCTTGGTGTAGTTCTTGCCAAGACTCTTCTGCCCTCTTGCTCATAGCCATAATCAGACCTGATTTTGTATTTTTTTTTGTTTGAGGTCAAATATTGTTCTGTCACCCTAAACACACAATACACAATATTGCTTCCATTATATTCCAGTGCCCACTTCACAATTGTGTTGACACTTAAAGCATGAAGCAATAAAAACACTGTTGAATGGGGAAAGAACTGATGCCAGTCTACCCTGCATTTCCCATACATATAAGTGCATGGATTATTTGATTTTCAAATACCCGATTGCTGTAAGACCCCTTGCAAATTCAACCACAAATTAAATACAAAGAACAAATGAACAGACAGCTTAGTTTGTGTAGATAGTTCTTTTTTTTTCCAGTGTTTTTTTTTGTATTTTTTGATATGTGAATGCTGTCTACGCTGTATGTTTTAAATCCCCCTTGTACTATCTCTCTTAGCAACTGAAAGTCCAGGAGATGACAGTGACTAATTTCATGGTAAAGTTTGACTTGAGAAAAGAGATTAGTATCCTAGGAGGCTAATAAAAATCCTCAGGGTGTTGTGTGTTGATACGCCGGCCTAGCATAAATGCTCATAGCACGCACGGATACACACCGGCACATTTGAGCTATTGCCACACCATAATCCACCGACTTCATACACACCCACACACGTGCATGCGCACACACACACACACACACACACACACACACACACACACACACACACACACACACCAGCCCACAACTTCCTGTGTTGTCTTTTCAGTCATGGTCCCTTTTTATCGATCAGCATGGTAAACTGTCTCACAACAGATTGCATATTGCATAAAACTATCATAAAGTCTTGACTGTCACAATAAATAATACATTTATTATGTTAATAACCCACATAATGATTTTGTACGTGTACTGTACATGGAACTTTGATGAGCACAGGGTGTCATTTGGTTGTTGTGGTGTTGTTGGACAGTGATGGCTTGGTGGATTATGAACGTTATCGCTTACTTAATAGTATCAGTGTAGAACATGCAGTAGATGTTTCTAGTAGAGAAGCAGGAGAGGAGCCATTCACGACTAACCGATTTCACTTTTATCTGGGATTTAAAGCGTTACAGTTTTGTAACTGTAATGGTTACACTGAATGTTTTCTGTCTTCGCTCTCAAAATAGGGACTTTCTGGTTACACAGTGAGGAAAATCAAACACACATTGCCAGCAAGGCCGCGTTAATGCACGGGCTTACCTGGGCTTAAGCCCCAGGGCCTATAAAGACAAGGAGCCTATCATGAGCCAATGAAGAAAAAATAGTTTTGTAATTAGTTGAATTTTCTGTCCATCACATTATATTCATGGTTTTGGTTGCTGATTAATCCAATTTACAAGTAACCCACGTGGGAAGCGTGACAAAACAGCAGAATGTAAATCATTGTGTCACGTGATCTACTTTATGTAGCCCATCCATAGACCTAGCCCATTCAGCTAATGACAGAAGGTAGTGGCTGGCTAAATTGAAGTAGCTGCATTTACATGGACCCTACTAATCTGACTGGAATCAGGTTAAAAGCCCCACACGAATGAAAATGCTCTATATAAACACCTCAAGACAATGGCCAAACACGATTAAATTTCATTCTGAAGCAGAGGGGTAGTAGGCTATAAACCGTTCCATAACCCAATTGAAAGAAGAATATTGCATAAATAGTTTAACTCGATAACTTCATGGTTGCTTTCTTCACAGGATACTAGCTGTTGTTTTGTGAATGCCAAATGTATTAATGTGGAGACAAGACCGTAAGTAGGATATTCTGCACATCCAAAGGGCCTAACGCAGGTTAATGTGGGCCTGATTGTCAGGCAGACTGCAGGCGGAGCAAAAACAAATTTACACTTTAAAAATGCAGCGGAGTACCAGCTACTGTACGAGAGCAACATGTCTTTCAGTAGGGATGGCACCGATACGATACTGGGATCGGATCGGTACTCTGTATCGGCCAATACCCAAAGTGTAGGTATCTGTTTCGGTATCAAGACAGAACAAATTGAATTGTGTCATTCATCAAAGTGTCAGGGGGGCTACCATATTACATATGCAAAATGATGCTGAGAAACCTACCATTGACACACTGTATCGATACAATAAAAACGTCTGAAATTGTCAGTGTGGAAGCATTTTGAAATGGCTAAAGGCTTTTGGGATGTTAATGGGATTGTTCAAGACGACTGATATGCAAAACTTGCAGATAGAAAGGTGCAACTAATTGGGTCCAACACTTTTGATCTTCTCAATCACCATCCATCTTTACACGCCAAAGTAAAAGGATAAGTTAAAAAAGAATTCAATAGAGGCAAGTTAATGAATGAAACATTGAGTTGGTAGGGAATTAGATACAAGTGCACAATCATTTAAGTAGCTGTAAGTTAAGAGTTGGGCCAACAGTAGTAATACAGGAGAAAGAGCTTTGGACAGTTTACGCTCCAAACACCTTCGCTAGCGTTTTGAAATGCATGCATAATAATCACAACACTGATTATTTCTCAGACTATAACGGTACCATCAAAATTTCTAATCATTGCATACCTAGCCCTGACTCTCACACAAGCATGCACGCACACATGGCATGTGCGCACACACACACACACACACA
>JAODLL010070963.1:0-16693 GCA_026546735.1 Forbesichthys agassizii | reverse complement strand
ACTGAAAAGCCATTTGATTCAGAAAACAGCGCCGCTACCGCCACGCTACTCATAAATGTAGTTTAACTAGTAGCGTCGCTACTGCCCAACACTGCACGACGACCAATAATTCTATGATCAAACCGGACATTACATTTACAATGAAGAATTAGGTGGAAAGCTAAACGACACGACTGGATGTTTAAAGGTCTTGTAATTCTGTACAAGTAATACGCTACGATTAAAATAAAGAAATCTTAAATAATAATAACATTTTAAATTAGTTAATAAAGCACTGCGCCATCATACCACTCAGGAAAAAGAGGTCCTGATTGATTAGACATCTTGGTGTAAACTCTAAACTGACTTATTTAAAGGCTTGGTCTATCAACCAGAGCGCAAACTCTAACAGAGGATTTTACTTGCTAATAGCTGACGGATGTCTATGGCGTTTGTAATAAATTACACTAAATATATTGCTTCAAAATCCTACCTACAGCTCAGACTGAATAATAATTCTAACCAGACATCGCCCTGGCAAGATGTAATAATAGTATACAGTACTTCTCAGAATCTTCTCATAGTTCCCGTTCAATTATGTGTGTTTGTGAGTGTTTCCTTGTGCGTTCCCACTGTTATCATACACTATTTAGACTCGGTACAACTAAGTAGTTAGAAAAATAAAATCAAACCCATTACACAATTTCTGGGCATGACCACATAAAAGTTTACACGGAATATAACACAGAGCCAAGCATGCTGTACCAATGTTGTCATCACCAGTGAGATACCAGAGCTGGTGTGCAATGTACTTCATATTTCACAATGATAAAACACAGGTAGAACCTGTTATTTTCCAATTTCGAAGTTTACAAGAATCCTTTTCAAAGTTGTCCAAAGAACCTTCGTTCCTGGATCCTGGCACTGCCCATTGTTATGTCTGCCAAGCCTAAAGGATTATCTGATAAAACAAAATACATTAACAGCCAGATGACAGGCTGACACAAATATTGAATAACAAGAGTTAGCAACACCCTGGTTGGCATGATCAACAAGCTGCCTTTCCAAATTACCAAGAAAAAACGATATTGGTACTCTTGTGCAGAACCCCCTGGTAAATCTGTGTCTGACATGTTGCAGTACTTCCAGTTATGTACAGTAACATTACATAATAGGGATTATTATGCAAGGAAGGGTAAACAACATATTTTAGTTTTGTTGTAAAAACCCAGTGTTGTTATGTTGAATGCCATTTATTTAATTTAAATAAGAATTTGGAGTTTGACCAAACCAAATATTCTGTGATTAGTGATTTGTCACCCTTCCACATAGCTCGCTGTCCAAAGCAATGCAATATATCCTGAAGTCATATGCATTCATTCATTTGTATGATTTTTTTGTATGATTTTACATAAAAGTTGAAAGTTAATGTTCTTAAAAAATGTATGTCATTAAATTATTTATTATACTTTAATAACCAGGAAAGCTAAACCAGGGTATTTTACAATGGGGGCTTTACAGGAGTCAATTTATGATGGTATGCTGTACTGCGTTATTGTTTATCTAACTAAATTCTCAGTCAATTATTATCAATTATTTATTGTTGTTTGGCGCCTCATAAATTGTGCTCTAAATTCTAGAGTAATTTCTATTTTACTTCTATCAGCCCTCTTTGCTGAATAATATTTTAGCAGTTACAATATATCACACAAAATCATAACACAAGACATTTTTTATTTGGCATTTCCGCTAGTTTCGGCAATGGTTGGAACTACCGATGGAACACATAAACTGTTGATGTCTCTCGGTATTAAAATATTCCCCCTACCTGCCAGAATTACATTTTCCCTTTCCACCTTCCCGTGAATGTTGCTAAGCAAAACAGTTGATTATAACCAGCTCCTCCATGACAACAGTGTAAATTATACTAGACCACATGTGCTTTGACTGTGTTGTGCCAGAGCTCATCCAGATGCTAATGTTTTTTTTTCTCTCCCCTTTCCGTAATACCTGCGGTCTCTCATTTCTTTCTTAAAACTAGTTTGCCGATTAGCATGACGGTCAATTTGAAGCATCTTTCCAGCCAGACCCTTTAAAATCCTGCCAGAATTATATACTTTTTATGTCTCAATCTACTATTATACCCATCTCTATAAGATAGTGACACAGCTGAATTTGTTATTTACTTAAAGGAAGTTTATACGGGTGCTGCACATACCAGGAGGTAGGTTGTGATCACGGTGTGGCACAATAAACCAATCGAGGAATATATCTCAGAGCATGCATCATTTAAGACCAAGCATTTGACCAAGAGCTGGGAAAGTTTTTATTTCAAACAAAGATCTGGCCTGCTGAAACCCTTGGTTAATCACCTTGACAACTGTTGAGTACCGTATATCTTAACAATGGAACGCCTCTAATTTCTTTAGGTTAGGTTGATGAACCTTATCTGTCCCCCCAACCACTATTGCATCTGTAGCACTCAAGTATCAAAATATATTAACAGTGGCAAACGCTGTTGTGTTAGTTCTTGCAAACATTCTTGCCATTCCAATGTATTTAGTAGCAAATTGGAGGTCCAGAATAAATAGAGAAAATACATTCCATCCATCTATATCCATCTGTCCTATAATTGTCTCTGTACATTATGTCAATGTTGTATTTCAGGGGTGCCCAACCCTGGTCCTGGAGAGCTACTGCCTTGCATTTTTTTTAGACGTCTCCCTGCTCCAACACACCTGATTCAAATGAATGTGTCGTTATCAAGCTTCTGCAGACTTCATTCATTAGAATCAGGTGTGTTGGAGCAGGGAGCCATCTAAAAACCCATGCTGTATTTCTGTCAGAGAGCATGAACCTAGTTAGTCAACTTTTATCAGCCATGAGCATTCAGTACTTTGGCAACGCAGGTGAAGTCCCTTTCACAAACAGCAACTCTTCTGAAGGAAACTCACAGGGACTCGGGCAGTAAAAGGTTAATAACTAGTTGCACCTGCGGAGCAGACAACCTGATTTGACTTGATAGTATCTTTTTACACATTTCATCTTCATACATGGCAATTTACATACTAACATCCACAGGCTAGATTAACAAACATACGGCACACAGCATTTTTTATGACACCTTGTTAAGATCAAAATTGGCACATCATGACAGTGGATGGGAAAACATTACACTACATTTAATACATGGGATTTAAGTTAATTATCACAAATAGGTCACAGCAAGTTAGCAAAGTGATGGACTAAATGTACTAATACAGTAAGTAATATACCAGACGTGTAGCTCCTTGCTGCAGGTTTAATAAAACAAAGAACCATAACTCCTCAAGGAGTGCTGAACTGAAAACGATACTTTCCTGTACTTATGAAAAAGAACTATTATGGGGCCATGAAGGGCTCTTCAAATAGACAGACTGCAGTTAAATTACTACAGGTTGTATTTGTTTGCCAAGTATGGAAAACTAAGTCATATTATGTCTACAGGACAATGTAATACAATGTTGAGTGTCAATAATGGCTGTCGTAACCTTACTTAAGTGGCATTAAAATGTCCTGTTAGATAGAAAATTTGCCCCCTCCTTCCCGTTAAATGATATTCTCTCCGGTATTATTGTCCCAGAGCTGCTGCTCTGCACTGGGCTCATCATTATCAAAGGAACAACCAAATCACTCACAGAGGAGGTTCCTTGACTCACACCTGTTGCAATGAAACCACAAAAGGGTTGTTGAAATGTGTGTTAGGAAACAACACACTGGAACCTTGTTCCAGTCAGCAATGATCATTTGCAATGCTCCCTTCTCTTTGTGTCAGTGATTAATGGACGCAAGGTGTTGGTCAAGATGCTGCAGGTTGTCTCTTCCTTGTTCAACAGCTTAAATGAAATTGATGTGTACAGTAACATGGATTAACTAACTAACCTTTTTAATCATGATTTATATGACAAATTAGTTTCAACATTGGTTTTTGCACTCATGTCTTTTTACATCTGTAAATGTTACTAGACGAAAATAAATCTCATCACATGTTTTCAATGCTGCTGTAATGTTTATGATTGGTTGAAAAGGGATTGCAAGCTGAATAGTTGCATATTAATACTTACATTGGGCATAACAAGGCCTTCTCGTACAAACATTGTGATTGGCGCTTAAATCTTGATATTACTGGAAAAGCATTTGTGTAGAAACAATTGAATTAATTTATTTAAGGCATGTTTTGTTTGTTTGGAAAGGAGCAGGTATTTCAGGTTACTGGTGTGCACAGAACTCTTCCAAAATCTTCCCAACAGCTGCTCTCTGCCTGTACTGACTTCAGGTAGAAGAGCCTTGTGTCTTTGAAATTACTCCATTGGCCCGCAGGGAAAAGTAAAAAGTATCTTTGGCACTTACCACTTATTTTCAGATTTCTGGCACAACAGGGAGGCTCTCAAGGTTTAGTCAAACACATTAAAAGGCTTTGGTTATGACGCATTTGAGAATTTTCTGTAAATTTGTTTCGACAAATTTGTGTTGTCTTCTCTGGAGTTTGGCCCCAATGTTGGTTAAAGTATTGGCAAATAAGTCTGCATAATTTAATAATGGGCTATTTTGAAGCAATGTAATGTATATCTAACGATCCTAGGGTCCTGAATGATAAACAGCACGAACAATCCCTCTCTCCTGTCTTTTCCATTAAAGAAAAGAGAAAAAAAAGGCATTTCTAACCATTTGAGAGATTAAAGAAGACACATGCTATGCTAGAGTGTATCATGTTGCTAATGCTACTTATATCTAACTTGTTTCCAGCCTTTTGGGGGAGATGGTTGGTGCGACACCATCAACAACCGGGCCTACTGCCAGTATGATGGAGGAGACTGCTGTCCTTCAACACTTTCCACTAGAAAGGTATACAAACACACGTATGTATGTGTGTTTGCTCATGGTGCCAAGAAGAAGAGTGGATAACTTTTTGTTTTTGTGAGTTCGACAACCAGTCTTGGGCCAGCCGGTACAAAGGAAGAGACAGCGTGCAATCAAAAGGTGGAGGCCTCAAAGCTTGGGCTGGCCTCAAGCCCGGGCCCTTCCTGTTTACAGTTGTAGAAGCCCGTCTTTTCTGGCTCGTGGCCCCCATCGCCATGCAGGAGACTTTTGCTAAGCAAACAAACCTCGCCACTTTCCCTCCTCCCCTGTTAACAGAGCCCATTTTGCCTCCCTAGGCTCTTCTAAAAACAACAGCGGAGTCTTGTGCCCTCCATCCTTCCCTCTCAAATTGTAAATAAACAGGTTGTCATCGCCGCCATCATTATGGACTCTCTCACTTCTGATATTATGCTCTTTCTCCAATGTGGGGCCAACTAGGGCTAGATGGGGCCAAGGCCAATTAGAGACATTTGTACAAGTAAGTTATAAGAATATCTCGTTATTTGCCCTTCAGGACTCACGATGAACAGACCAGAGTAACAAGCTAGCTCATGTGCTACTGTAGCTTGAAAGGTATAGTTAATTCTGGAGAAAGCTTTTTGAACTTCATCAAAACAAAAACACCTCTCCCTTCAATGCCATAGGGTGCTCCTTCAGAAGCTACGCCCCACACGGGGAACACATTTTGAATTACTTCTGCACCATTTTGGTTGTGTTCCTACTCATGGCGTCAGGGCTGTTTAGATGTACCGGCTACTTTTTCAGCACAGACGGAGAACGGTAAAGCTATCCGGCTGCAAGGAGATATTTGGTGAATTTTACAAAAAAAGTGTATTAGCTTACTCTACCTTTAAAGACGTAAAACACTTGAAATTCCCCGAATCAGATTTCAGAATCAAATTAAACGGTAGCAGCAGCACAACTGAATCTGTCTTAGTTGACCTAGTAGTGGAAACCAGGCCACTATTACCTTATTACCATGCTTCTAAAATAAACAGAGTTTCTTTCCTATGCTTCCATGAGAACTTTTCTCCTATCCGGACTCTAGGAGACTTCCTCTACTTCCTCTTATAACCTATTTGGCGGCCGTAAAGGCACATATTCATGACACCCATACACGGGGGCTACCTATTCATTTCAGCGACCTACGGTCTGGCTTCCCCGAGAGGCCCCTTTACAGTCTCCCTCATGTCTATAGCACGCTATGACTCAACGGGCGGTCTAGCATCGACCTCTTTCCTAAATGCAGAGTTAACAACAGTCTGGCAGCTCATTTATTATGACGGCCGCCCCAGACCGGCTCTGCTAACACAGATCTTATTTTACAGTGGAATGGGGGAAGGCGGTCAGGGGTGGTGTGTGTGTGTGTGTGTGTGTAGAGGGAGGGGGGGGGGCTAGCAGGTGTCTGTCCGACTGTGTTTCAAAACACCACCTCGACTCACCAAGTTGTTCTGAGGAAATAGGCTAAAACCACCGTGACACTGTGGAGCCTGCAGCTGAGCGTGTGCGTGTGTGTGTGTGTGTGTGTGGGGGGGTGATTACTGGGCATTCTCTGGTCTATTACGCTGGATAGAACTCACCCATCTAGGTATATGCAATAACATTTTTACACTGTCACACAGTGGAAACACTTGTTTTTAATAAGTTTTTAAAAGAATATATATATATATATATTTTTACACACACACACACACACACAAACCAAAACCCTTCAAAGCTGCTAAACCAGTATAAAACATATAGAGAGACAGTATCAATATGTTTCCAAACTAGTAGATTGTTGTAATGGCCCAATTATAATTTTACAAACAATTTGGTGGTACTAAAATGTGTCTTGTGTCCGGAATATACCCCTTGTGGTTGAAGACTGCATTACGACATCGTTGCAGCTTTGGCTTGAAATCCCAAGAGCCCAAACACGGCCCTTCCATAGTGCTGCTTGGTTGCACTCCACCATACACAGTGTAGCAACAGTAAAGTGGTTATAACACAATCGATGAGTGTACCTTTAATTACCGAGACAATTTACCTTCAACAGAAGAACATCGTGCAAGTAGGCAAGAGCTATATTATTAGAATTATTATTATACATATTACAATACTACCTCTATTATTATTATTAGGTGTTTGTTTCTCTGCTGTCTGTCTCTGTGTGCCTCCAACTCGCTCTCTTTCCCTGACTCTACTCCTGAAGCCAGTGTTTACATTTCTTGCAACAGACCAATTCGCAGGGGCACCCGAGTTTATTTTGCAACTTGCTGTGATGGCAGGCTTCCTAGACAAGAACTGGCAGCCTCACGTTGAATCTTAACATGTGTTCATCCGCTCACGTTCGCGGCGGTGCGTTCTTATCCCCCCCTTCCTCCCCCAACAAGACCCTCAAGGTTTCCCGACGCTCAAAGTCCACGCTGAACCGTTTGACATCGTGAGCTTTATTGGCCTCATGGGGCGCATCAAGAGTTCCCTTTGAAAACCGTGAGCAAATACAAAACGATGCTGGGGCCACGCTCGAGTTAGCACACGGTACTTAGCCTTTGGGTACACAAACAAGACAGTGAGGGCTGCCGTTGCTTACTTGGTGGAAGAGAATATAGTTTTTTTATTGTTCCACTTTCCCACCAGTTCTGTGCTCCATGTCAGCCCTAAGGGGAAGAGACCCCTTTGGGAAACCTCCTCCAACTATTTGCATTCTTCAGGGGCGATATAATGCGGGCAAATAATACACACAAATAATATTTATGTCTGGATTTCCCCCTTGTGGTTGGAACCTTGAGTTACAAAAAAACATTTGGTTTGAGACTTGAGAGCTCATGCCCGCTCACCCCAGTGTCATACATTATAGCCTAGTTGTGTTCAAACAAAGGCCACAAACTAGAGGCAGAAAGGTTTTGGGGCCACTGTGACACGATCAAGGAGTCTACCATTCATGTTATTTAATTTTAACATTGATGCAACTGTTAAAATAGAATATCAAACGGCACTCTGTGTGAACACCGGGTGGGGCGATCATTTCACCGCGCTAGCTTTGGCAGGCCGAGTCTCCCTGAAACACCAGTATGCTTCTGTGCTTCCAGGTCATCCAGTTCGGGGCTGACTGCGACCAGGACGAGTGCTCCTGCCGCGACCCCGACGCAGAGGAGAACAGGGGCAAAGCCGAGGCGGGCGACCAAGGTGTCGGAGGAAAATAAGGAGCGCGAGGAGGTTGAGTTCTACGGAGTGAAACCACTACAACTCGACTATGCAGACTGAACAAACACAGATGATGTTCTCCTTTTAGCATCGCCAAGCAGGTCGCCCTTACGTAAAAGATGGCTAAGAACACACATCTACTTTCGAGTGAAAGACTTTGGATCAAAATATGTGTACAGTCTCTTTGTTTTGTGCTAAATTAAGCCAAATGTTATTCAACTCTGGATGTGATAGACTCATTTTCTATTTCTGTTAATGTCCATTGCTGAATTTGCACGAGGGGGAACGTCTATTTTTAACCTAAAATGGCACAGAGACAATCTTTTATTGCTGGCTAAGCGTATGGGGAAACAATGTGGTCTGCAGGTCATCTAGCATTAAAATCTGTTCATGATCCTTTTCTGTTATCACAACTCAATCAAACTACTAACGCAAATGGAATCCTTGAGTTTTCTGTAATTGACAAATCCTAAGCCCTAAACTTAGATACTGTTGGACAAAACAGCAGTAGGCTTTAACAGGAAAAAGACAGTTGATGGAGTTTCTGTTGGATTCCAGCCTTGCTGTTATTGGAGGGCAGGACGAATATGGCGGGGCTTGGGATCAATTGACTAATCGTGTCAGGTAAAATGAAGTTATAAAGGCTTACTGTAATCTACAAACTGCTTCACTACCAGAACTCTACTTGCAAGGGCTACTGCATACTGACTGAATGCTACTAGCATTTCATATAGCACGAGGCCATTGTTTTCAAATCATAAATTACCCACATGCATCAGTGCCACTGTGATGCTGTGTAACTGACAATGAATGAATGTTGTACATTGATGTATTGAACCAAATAGTTGATGTAGTGGCTATGAAATCCCAAATAGTGTTTTACACTGCATGTAAAAAATCACAAGGGACACCTAATTTTAAATGTTCTATCCACCTTATTCCTGACCTGAGATATTTCCCATGATTCATAGCACATTAATAACGGTTCCTGTTCGTCGTTTCCGGTTAGCAACTATTAGCCCATATTAGCAGTGGGTGGTACAGTACACATTGATTTAACAGTTTTTTATATATTACTACTACCAAGTAGTTTGCATTTGTTAATTAGCCAACCATGGCACTGAATAAACCTAAGATAATAGTTTTTCTCTCTGGCATCGAGGGGCAGTGGAAGGTTTCCATGGCAGGGAACATACAGTAGGTCGCTCAGGAATAAGGTGGATACCTCTGAAAAATGATGCGGTTAGAGCAAGATAGCCAAGTACTTAATGTGTTCTGCGCTTGATTGATATTTAACACAAACCTAATGGAAAACATTGCTGAACAATGTAGCTAATAGAAAAGTTTACATAACATAACTACTAACATATAGACTAATATATTTGAACGATTTCTAACATAACTACACGTGTACAAGATTATTAGTCACAGCAGGACATTAACTATATAACATCTTACAAATAGATTATTACATTTTTTTATGCATATACATACACACTGCATTTATTTTGGGCTTCTCAAATGTACTGTATTTTACAAAATAAAAGGGTGGATAAAACATATTTGAAGTTATTAAATCAAATCATATTTAACAGCAGAAAAACTCAATATATATATATATTAATCACACATTGATTTTATTTGGGCTGTTTGGATTTACCAAAATTAATTTGCATTAATACAGAACTTTGTGAGATTGAGTTTAACTTTGAGTTAGAGCTCATGAATATTTGAAATATGTTCTGTAAATTATTATACTGTACTTTATACTCTATATGAAATAAATTACTTTATATGGATCCTTATTTGTATTACGTGTTAGTTTCTTTGCTATGTACTGTATCTTGTAATTCAGACATTATTTGCATTTTGGCTGATGACTTATAACTGATACTAGTACATTTCTAATTAAAATAACAGTATATATGCATTCAGACAAGCAATATGAATAACTTACTGTGGCCTTTTCTTTATAAACAATGATAAGTCATAATATATCTGAATCTCCATCGCAGTGAATACACATTTATTGTAATCAGCACTGCTTAAAAAAATATTCTGAATTCATGGGACCTCACGGCATGGGGCTTCTTATTTACCATTTGGTCTCATGATAGTCCTATACACAAACCATAACATGTTCTCAATAAGTTGTGCATAAGTGAATGTGTTCGTTGCCTCTACACTAACCTTAAAAATGAGTACCGGCTGAATTAATTTGCGAAATACTGACAAGCTCTGAAGAAACAACAGAAACCTTAAAGACATGACGGACAACTTTTATCTGAAAACTGCTTCTACTATACCTGTGAAGAAATGTGCACGTCAGTCTATGCCTTATAGCCCTTCCACATCTCCAGGCTTCATGGCTCCAGTTAGGTTGACAGCTGGTGCATCAACTCCACATCAAACAATAGTACATTTCAGTAGTATTTCCCTAGAGCATATTCACATTTTCACATCTGCATACAATTTTTTATTATATTATTATTAAACTCTTAATTAAAATGGCATTAAAACATACTGGAATCACTTCCCTCCCCCATTTTCGCACCTGTCCCCTTTGCGGGATATTGTTGTTGTGTACGTTGTTTTATTAAAGCTCCTGTTAGGTTTTCCCCTAATCAATACCATCAATATACTGTAGTCAGTATAACGTTAATGCAGGGACAAGGACAGTAACCATGGGTCTGTTGCATGGTTGATTTTCTTTGTTTAAATTATGCTTTATATCTATCTTGTGTCTCAAAATCATTACAGTATCTAATACAATGAAAGTTATCAATGCCATTAATTACATTTTCAAATTATTAATATTTTATTTAGGACCCAAAATCAGGAATGATTTTAATCAAGATGTACAAACACACACTCGCACGCACGCGCACACACACACACACACACAGAGTATACTTTGTATGTGATAAAAACATTGCATGAAGTACATATATTTACAGATGATATCACTTTACTGTGCTATAATCTGATGCATTTACTGTATTCAATAATTTGCTGCCTATACAAATATCTACAAGCTTTTAGTATTCACATGAGACTTGTTACAAATTAAATCATTTGAATTTTAGATCAATAACATGGCCGCTGAACATACAATTTAATATACCAACAGACCTCAAATAAAAGGAAACTTTACTGTAAATCAGTATACTACTCATTGATATAATCATATCAGTCATTGTAAAAAGGTAAATTTCATGATAAAATGGTTGAAAACCACACAGAAGCAATAGTAAATGTAAAAGTGTAACTTCACCCCCAGCTCTGAGCCAGACTCCACCCACTGCACAATATGCTGGATCTGAGAGGGGGGCAGGGATGATCTGACAGGGAGAATAACATTAACAATGATGTTAACATTTACATTTCATGACGCACAAGTGCTCCAACCATACAGTCAGCAAGAGTTTACAACAGATGGCACGTAGATACATTTTCAACATTTGCAACTGCAGAGTTGCATAAAAATTAGATTTTTGTCAGTATTAACACCAGCATCGATGTCTCATCCCCATTCAGTACCTGTTAGAACATTTTACACTAAGTGGGCATTAACAACAATATACCAAACTAGTAAATGCATTTATAACATTGTCATTTTTAGTAAGTACTATATAAAAATGCTGTGGAACAAGCACAGGAATTACAAATTTGCATGAAGGTTATTACAAACTTGTAGATAACAATTAATTCTTATTTTGTAATTACAAGGTGTGTTGTTCCAGGTGTAAGTAATATGTTTTGTAATTAAACTAGTTTCATTCATTTAATGGTGTATAACCTTGTTACATGTAGCATGTTCATATAATCAAGACAAGACAAAGCAACCCTTGTTGGGAACACAACAAACCAAATGTTACTGCAATCTCAATAAATTTATTTAATCATATTTGGTGTAAAGGTTATATTTTTAAATGATATCAATGTTAAGAGCATTCATTGTACATTTCATAAATAATATAGTGTATATTTAAGCAGCATAGTGTAAGTTTTGTTCTATTCAGTGGTTGTGTGTATATTCCTTATTTCATCAAGGTTTAATGAGTTTCAATACTTCAAATACTGACGAGAGACATCTTCCTTTGTCTTCTTAACATTGTAAAGTTTCATTAAAGTTTACTTTTAAATTATAATTTTTTTCTTAATCTGTGAATGTGCACGGCTACAGGAAAACCAAAGTATCAGTGTAATATTAATTAATTAACCATGTAAACATTTTAGTATTATAATAATATGTTGATTTTCTGGAATAAGGGCAAAACTGGAATATTATGTGCATGTTAATGTACGGTAGTCACCGATTCAAATTCATCCATTAATTCAAATATGATTAATCAAAAAATTTAGATTGCAGTTAAACCTAGTTAAATGTAACAAGATTAAACATTATGAATCATTGTATGACATAACTACCAAAGTATAATTACGAACATGTTAATTATACAAAGGCTGGAACAATACTTAATGTTTCATTACTACTTACAAGTGTGGAATAACTTCTGTCAAGTTAATTTGTAAATATATGTGCTTGTTTTATTTGTTTAAAAGCCAATTATATGAAAGCATTTGCACATATAGCAATTACATAGTAGTTAATATTAATTACTATTATAAAGGCATTTATATTTTGTTACATTATAATTAATGCCCACTCAATGTGAGTGTTACCTTATTTAGTTTACAGCTCATAAACATTTTTCAGATGCAGTTACTCTATATTTAGTCATCATTTGCCTTTACAAAGCACACAAAATAAATAATTCATTAGTTATTTTTAGTATGTTGTTAAACGTTAAAAATGATTACATTAAATACTGTCACATAGTTGAATCATTTTAGTTCAATATTGAAAGGTTTAAAAAGCTGGATAATTCACAAGTCCATTGGGATGTCCTAAGAAGCAAGTCTAAAATATAAATGCACATTACTACATTCAGAAAAGTAGGATATATTGTTAGAAATCCACTATTAAACTTCATAGGTCATGCTCGATATTTTATGGGGATGTAAAATTGACCTCATTCAACAACAATGGTAATACATGTTTGTGTCAAATTGCCAATGCATTTTTATAATTAAAAAAAAAAACTAAAAAAATAATGCAAGCATTTTTTTTTTGTCATCTGCCAAACTTAAACCTGACCAGGCAGAAATTAATTTGGCCATTCACTGACATGACATGGAAAGATCAAATGTATAGTCAAACACAGGTGGAAAAGGAAAGATGTTTGGGATGTTCCTACTCTGTTAGTTTTAGTGAGGACC
This sequence comes from Forbesichthys agassizii, assembly GCA_026546735.1. Lineage (NCBI taxonomy): Eukaryota > Metazoa > Chordata > Actinopteri > Percopsiformes > Amblyopsidae > Forbesichthys > Forbesichthys agassizii. The sequence continues at coordinate 3,343 of JAODLL010070963.1, read as the reverse complement.
ATTGTTTCAGAGTTCCTTAGGCTCCCCGTAGTCATTGTACATGACAGTAAGCATCTGTTCCTCACAGGCCTTGCGTATGTCCTGGCCCAGGTCTACCCAGTTCAGCCCAAAGGCCTTTGTGTCGGTGTAGCGGCACGACAAAAACTTCAGGGACATCCGCCGGAGGCCAATCTTGGGCTCCTGTAGGAGACCCTTGCACCAGCCAGAAAGTTCATCCAACTGTGAAAGGATGAGACCGGCCTTCCTGTCAGGGGAACAGAGATGACGGGTTAAGAGACTGTGTGTGCATGGATTCCACATTTGCACATCATGGACCTTCTGTGAAGCCTCCCAACTTCGGAGGTGCACCTTAAGCGGGTGGTGCTCTTGACCTAACCAACTTATCCTATTGTATTTTCATTTAATAAAGAAACATTGCTAGCATAAACAAAGACATGCCAGTGACCAGTGGCAACCTAAAAAACATGCCCACTGTGCTGTTACCTAGCGACAGACAATAACCTGTAATACACTCGTGTCTCTGGGTGAACATATTCACTGTGGTGCATCTTTTACAAGTTTTGAGATTAAAGGCGTAAGGAATCATTGTTCCATGTGTATGCTACTGTAACTCCTGTCCAACTTCAGATAGACTCTTATGTCCTTGTGTATGCAACTTAAACATGTGCCACCTGAAATATACCGCAGCAGCACAAACCTTTTGCATCAGAATGAAGACACATTCTGGAAAAAGTTAACAAGCATTATTTCTTTGGCAGGTAAGTTCTGGTCCTGTGTGGTGAAACGGATGCTAATTGATGGCTGTTACACAGACATAGCCTCACCAGTTTGTCCATCGGCCAAACTGGGCCAGCTGAAAAAGAATTTGCATTGGTAACATGACGCAGACAGGTCACATGAATAGTATATGTAGTGGCAGAAATACCGGTGTCATTTTCATTCATTTCACAGACAGTCACACCAGTAGCCAAACCAGCACCTCCTCTATGCCACTCACTCAGTTTTCTGCCAAGTCTGCATGGCAGACGAGACATATCACAGCCAAGGTACAGATGACCTGATGATATTTAACAGTAATCAGAGTAAATTCTAAGGTCTCAAATGAATGGCTGTGGCATGTCTGTGAAGTCATTTGTCCCTGCTCCAATTAAGGCTCTTAATGCGTTTATATAATACTCTGGGCAAAGGGCTGTGGAATATGCGGTTGTAAACACTGTGGTATGTGTGTGTATTTATATGTTTAATAATGATGAATGGCATGTGTAAACTGATAAATGTAACGTATTGGGTACTGACTGGTATAAATTAGTTATCTTTTTTAGTTTTTTATACAAACTGCAGTCCAAGTCCAAGACAACTTTCCCCCTTGGGGACAATAGTTTGAGAAAAGGATAAGAAAATATGAAATTATACATGTATTGTTTATTAACTTTGGCATTCTTCTGACAAGTGTGTCACAACTCATAATTCAAGAGAGATCATCAAACAGACTTGGAACACATTTCTAACTTTAAGCACATCTTAAATTGACCAGATTTCTTGGCATCGCCTGGGAGCTCATCATAATATGAATATACTGTATACTAATAGCCTAATTCAGCATAATGAATACAAATAAATAAACAGACTTTTCAAAACCCATTTGAATATTTACATGTTCTCAGTTTCACCACTGTTTTAACGCTTGGTTGCTAGGTCACAGCTGTATGTTGTCACTGAGTTCTCAAACCATGGCCGATCACACCGATCAGATGAATAATGCGTGTTGAAACAGCTTCTTGGTTTTCATTGCCGGTCCGGACCTTTTATAATTTAGCTGTTGCAATTTTGGTGAAAACCGAGAAGCTGTTTCAACACATGATCCTTATGTGCCATCCTTCACATTTCATGTTAACAATAGCCTAAAGAAAACCCACATTTTACATATAGTTGGTTGTTTTTGGCCTGTGGAGGACACATCCTCTTTGTATCCTCTCCGTCAGTAGGACGTACAGGCCTGGATGTTATCCATGTGATAGATATTTTTGGATCCAAACTGTATTTTGAATTGTCATAAGCACACAGGGACATTCAGCAGGGTAATATTCTTTATGCATATGTCTGTCTGGTTCATCTAAATAACTTTAATACTCATATATAACCTGCCTTGAAAACAGTTTAAATAAAAAAATAAAAACCTAATGGAATTTTAATGATGTCTTCTGGCCATTCTGCATTCAGATGAACAGTAGTGCTGCCATATTGTCATTTATACACTTTTTCTAATGCCTGTACATTATGTTCAAAATATCTTACCATCGGTTTCAGTGGTTTGAAGAAATTTGGATATTTATTTGCTTAAAACAAAAATAATATTGTGGTTTGTTATACTTTAATATTAGAAGTGGAGGACAGGCATAGAGAGGAATGTTTGACAAGCTCCAAATAGCAACAGTTGTCACCATAAATCCTTGTGCGCATACTGGACAGTATAGGAGTGGAAAATAGTTTCCACGGTATTGAGGAGACCTCAAATCCCTCGGCCATCGGCACTGTGTGACGGGCGATAAGAGGGGCTGACATGCTTACAACATTAACAGTCAAATTCTTCTTACCAATAAAGGTTATGAACCTGTAATCAAACACTTTTGGCATTATTACTCTTAACATATTCACTCAGCAAATGTAAAGGTTATAGAGCACCTACATGTCTGAAAACATTAGCTGTATAAAGATTTGTTACATTTTGCCAAATAATTAGTGAAGCCTAAAATGACTGTGGTGCTCTCTCAGATTTCATGGCTCAATATGGATTAATGTCATGATGTTATTGCTGTTTTGGGCATTTATGCAGACATTCATTCAGGATTTTTGTACAGATAGCCACAGTTTTCAATGACGTTATAATAAGGCCAGTCTATTTAAAGGTAAAGGTGATTTTATTGTCATAAACCTGTAGCGAAATTCATCCTCTGCATTTTAACCCATTTGTCAATGGAGCAGTGGTAAATTGTTTTTTTAAGTGAAATATCTGTCAGGTATGTTCGAAATTATTCTGACTGCCTAACTGATACAAACCTGTGTTTACTGATGCTAACCCATCGGGCCTGTGCACGTGCCAGTCTGGTTCTGGCAGTTCTGCTTCCACAGGAATTGACGGTGCATTCAGTCATGCAAATGGAGATGAGCAAATGGATCTTTAAGTAAGTGCTTTGGAGAGGCCTCACACAACTTTAAGTATAGTGATAAACACATAAAACGGGATGATTTTTTTTTTTTTCTTTCTCTCTCATCAAACAGACAAAATCATTTGTTTTGGTCTGAGATGCTGGCGTGTTAGTGTGACATCTAGTGGCAGAAAGAC
>JAODLL010070952.1:0-16693 GCA_026546735.1 Forbesichthys agassizii | reverse complement strand
GCTGCAACGACCAGTGCCATTTATCAACCTGATGTGCTCTGAAAAGACATGGCAATGAAAATAAGAAACTGTACACTAGTCTGTGTCTCAGTGTAAGAAATTATGGCCCCAGGTTATGCTGAATGTGATTGCGGAAGTGTTTTTTTTTTTTTTAAAGTTGACCAGTCAAGGTGGCTGATTTTAACGTTACTTGATTTCCTTGTCAGCACAGGATACCTAATGTAATGTAATATAATACAACCATTGTATAGTCAGAGGCTACAGCTCAAATAGGCGGACATATCAATGTTTATCACCAGGAAATGTAATAATTTTCACATGGCTCGTTTTTGTCATATTACCTGAACAGATAACACCAGCATCTTCCCCATGTCCACAGTTATTTTTTACCCAGTTCTTTATGCTGGCACTTCATAATGGAGTTTTCTTGACCAGTACACTGGACATCATCCAACCATATTTGCTCTTTTCCTTCTCCAAAGTGGGCTCGGCGTTTGGCATCGAGTGCTGTCCCACAGTCCATCTCTCGACAGACCACCTCAGCATTATTAATGCTCCAAAGATCATCACATACAGTTCCCCAACTGTCTTGATGGAGGATCTCCACTCTGCCAGAGCACCTGCTTGGGCCAACTAGCCTGATATTGTGGCAGTCTGTTAAGGATAAACAGTCTAAATATATAGTTATAATGTTTACAGTGTATAATCAAAGTTTCAGTTCACAGCCAGTTTTCTATGGCTGAAGGAACGGGAGGCGGGTTTGATATAAAATGACAATGGATCCACTACATTACAGCACATCCCAGGATAGCCTATATTCTGTAAACTATTAAAAGTATAAAATACACTTTACTCTTTGTTGGAGCCATATCGATGATTTCTATTTTTGGTTAAGAATAGTTACATATTTAAAGTGTGGTACTTTGCATGTCTTATGATATTTTGTATATATAAACTTAGCAAAAAAGAAACGTCCTCTGACTTTCACTGACTTTTACACTTTCAGTAAACTTAATGTGTGTAAATATTTGTATAAGTACTTAAAAATTCAACACCATAAGACATAAACAAAAAATATTTCACAGACATGTGACTACCAGAAATAGAATAACGTTTCCCTGAATGAAGGGAGGCTCAAAATCAAATGAGCTAGGACCCTGGGCATCTTTCTTTTGGTATTTTTCACAGTCAATAAAAAAGTCTCTTTAGTGTCCTAGAACTGAGACCTTAAATGCCTACTCTCTGTAAGCTGTGAAACGGTCATTAATGTCTTAACGACCATTCCACAGGTGCATGTTAATTCATTTATTATGGTTAATTGAACATGCATGGAAAACATTGTTTAAACCATTTACAATGAACCGTAAAGTTATTTGTATTTTTACATTATTTTTAAATACACAGTCCTGAAAAAGGGACGTTTCTTTTTTTGAGTTTATTAGAGTTTAGATATATGAGAATAATCTCATAATTAATATTATCATTATTATCATTATTGAAATAACTGTCCGTGTTTGTATTTAATGCAGGTCACTACAAATGCAACAGTCTCCACACAAATGACGTATTGTTTAAGACAAGCCTGCCAGCAATCAGGCAAGGAATTGACATCTGTGTTTGTGGGTATTCGGGGGAGCAGCTATAGTTTTTCGACCGCACAATTGTAATATGTGTAAAAGTTTGAATATATGTGTATTTTGTTACAATTCAATGATATTCGGTTATTTACATTGCAAAGAAAAGTCAACCGGAGTAGCTCAATAAAGAAGCCATAATACATCCTTTCTCCATGCGTGCTTTAATGTTACAAGTGTGTGTCGATAACTCCCCAAAAGTTGGCTAGTGTATTGTGGAGTGGATGAGCCAGAACACTCTTATTAAGTCTTTATTCAATTAAAGACGTTTGTTAATACATAGATAATACAGAAGGATGTTCCAAAAAAGGAAATTAGTCACCCTACAGTATTCTTACTGAAAACAAACACATTAGCCTGTCACCTTAAACAGCTGTTATGTCAATCACTTAAAGCAATACTGATTTATTTATACTGATACATATACTGATATTTATTTATACTGATACATTTATCCAACACCCTGTTACTTCCTTACATCAATATAAGTCCTTACACTCCGTGAAAACATGGAATCGTAAAACGACCCTTAGTCTAGGCCTACCTAATCTGTATCACAAAGCCGTAGAATGCACATAATCGAGGAAATATGGCAAAATTTAGAGTTATTACGTTAGTTTCAAACTGCGTTGCACATTGCACACGTGTAGGCCTGGCCTATCTGCCCGTCGTCAGGTGCGCCATGATGGAGTGCACAACTTAAATAATACCAGTAAACGGTTAGCTAGGCTATTGCTAAACGACTAATAGCCAAGCACTACCATTGCAAAAATGTCATTGTTTGTGAGAGGTTTTGTAAATCTAATAAAATAAAAGTAGATTAGATTTGATACATAAAAAACGCCCTCTCAGTAGAAGGTTTTGAAATAGAAGTATGCCATCCAGAGGTAGGTAGGTCTATGTCACATTTCAGCCCAGTAGGCTACAAGAAAACAGGCATTTCAGCCCCTTCAGCAATACATTTTACAATATTAATAGAAAATGCATTGATTTTCAGTAGGATACCTAAATAATTAACACAATTATATATGTTAATAAATGTTTTAATTCTGGATAATGAAGTCACAAAGGCATCTATGATGTAATACATAACTGTCATGTTTGTGGTAGTTCACCAAAATACCCTACTCTCTCTCTAATCATCCTTTTATCATTTCAGAAAATAAAGCCAAATTAAATAAACACACTGACCTGTTGCCAGTGGTACACTCAGCAGACCTATATGTAAAATAGAAATAAGACATATTTTTGTCAACAGTAATAACAGGATATAGTAATTTGTCATTTTATATAATTGTATCATTTAATTTATGCAGTTTTGTACATACATATTTTTAACGACAAACATTTATTAAGGTTCATTCATCATAAGGTTTTATTTTCCGGTCAAGTGCACTATCTGGAATTAAATAAATTAAAGCATACCCATTGACAGATACATGAGACATAGCAGTTCTTTGATCTTCATATCAGAAATGCAATGTATCTTCAATGAAGGATCTGTATTTATATGCAAAAGAAAAATATATATTATTAATAAAATGTAAAAACTATTTGTAACGTCTTCAGATGAGTAGCTTGTGTGTCTTTCTCGAGAGGAACAGCAGTGTTATGTGAAAAGAAAGAAAAAAAACAGAATTCCATCCAAAATGGGAATAATCATCTTTATGTTAATGATTGATTATTGTGTTAAAGTTTGTCTTTGAAAAAAAAAGAAAAAGTAACAAGCATTTCTTTTAAATGTGCTTTACATTTAGTTAGTATCATGCTTCAGGATAATTAAACAGTTATTAACTTCCCTATTAACAACGTGGTGGGAAAAAAAACAACGAATAAAACTGAGACAGTCAGTCTCTTTCGTGCACGAAATGCCTTTCGTCCCTTACAAAATACACTGTAAGGTACGAAATGCACTTAGTGAATTACGTAATGCATTGGTATGCTATGATGTGCACGAAATTAATTTTATACGGAACGAAATGCATTTCGTAAGGCACGAAATGCATTTTGTCACTTAGACTCAATGAATCACACAGTTGAAACATTACTAATGAACAGCAGGTGGCAATGTTGCTTATATCAGCGATGTCTCATTGATGGAGCAGGCTATCCTCGTGATACCTTCCTGATCTCACGATAATTAGTTAAACGTATACATAATCATAATAATCATAATAATAAAAAATACATATTAATATATGTTATTATTATAAAATGTATTATAATATGAAAAGCTATTATATTATAATTATGGAATAGGGACATTTATATTTTTCTGGGATTTGCAGTGGTTTATGGTATGAGTATTCCTTTAACCTTATAATAAGTTATGTGCAGTATTGTAACTTTTTTTTATATTTATTTTTGTGTCAAAATGAATGAATGAATATTCTCGTAGCTTGTTAGCTTGGTTTCTGGCTGAAAAGTATTTTTGGATTTTAAGGTCAAAGGTGGATTTCAAGCAATGGTTATTTGTATTAAACAACATATATAGCAATCTATATGTGGCGTTGGGTAGCCATCTAGAGCAGGGGTATTCAACCCTGGTCCTGGGGGATCCCTGCCCTGCATGTTTTAGACCTCTCCCTGGTTCAACACACCTGATTCACATGAATGGGTCATTTTCAGGCTTTTGTAGAGCTAGATGATGGCCCATTAATTTGACAGAAAAGAGAAAAAGTTAATAAGAGACTAAGAAAACACAGTGTTCATAAGACATTGCTTAAATGTTGTATGCAGCTTTGCATATAACATCGTTTCGCAAATGAGGTGACTGTAATACAATGTCGCATGTGTGGGGGAATGGTGTCTGCGGGTAGAGCAGCTGAAGGCCCGAGCCCCCATTGTGGAATGGAGGGGTGACTAGAGAACCTGTAGAGGAGCGGAGAGATCAGAAGGGAGTAAGCCTATATACAGTACCAGGAGAAGGTCAGAGGGGTAGAAGGGAGCCAGGTTGTGGAGGGCCTTGGGTTATAAATAAGGTAACAATAGAACTCCAGATGTATTGATGATTGCAGAAGGCTTTACTTAAATAAACTAAATAAATGACTCCTAACTACATATGCATTCAGCATATTTTATAATGCGATAATCAAAAACTAAAGAAATGTGTACCGAGTGCCGGCTGCGGGATTCAAAGTGGTGTCCGATGAGTACTGGTTTTGAGGAATCCAAGGCTCCAATACATTTGTCAGAGATGGTTTATTGAATGGAGGATTATATCAAAAGAATATGAATCAAATATCAGTAAACAATGTATCAAACCATATCAGTATATCAGATTAACTAATAAAATCTGAGCATACACATAGTTGAGCTGTTAAATTTGTGTTTTTATTTGGTCTTGTTTGCACATGTATTATTATAAAACTATTAACAAAACCATAACATCTTTGGATTCCATATTTTATTTGGCTTCAATCTTTGAGTCCAATTAAATCAGAATATAAAAATATAATTTCAACATGTCCATGTTTCAGACTATCCTGCAGGCAGCATATGGACCTTTTCCTGTTATTGTATGAAGTGACTGCTTTCCTGACTAAAAAACACAACTACTGGCATCAGATCCAGCAACTTCATAACAGAACTAACAGTTTGTACCTATTTGTGTGGACTCATCTTTACCTTGTCATCCAGCCAGTGCGCAAAGAACAACCATTGGCTGTTAACATTGACACTCTGGAAAAATTTTATTTTGCTACCATACATTCTCACAGTTGTAATGTAATGCACTGGTTATTGCACTGCATTCATACATTTAACAATCTTTATAATTGAGCTATAAGAAACAACAATGTGGCGATGTTTAATATATTAATGCTTAAATAGGTAAGTAAATAAATTTTTTTTAACATGATTTTTTAAAATAAACACCATTACATTAGATACATAACATTGGATTAAGATGCATTTCATATATACATATGTAACAATATATGTAACATTTGTATATTACAATGTTGTTTAAACTCTTGACATTTAGAGTTAAATTAATGTTATTTTGCTGCTTTATTGCATGTTTTGTCTATGTTTTTTCTTAACTAACGCCAAGGTACAAAACAGCATTGTAGGTGGATAGGCTGACTGGCCACACAAGGTATGGGTTATGAATAAATAATTGTATTTAAGGCAGATTTGAAAACATACAAATTTTACAGTTGCAATCAGAGTACATTGACATCTATAATTAAACAATTTAAGAGAGGTGTTAAATCAGACAGAATTGCCCAGAGGTGTTTCTAAACTGGAGATGGGGAGAAAAAAAAGTTTTGTGGGACACTGCTGAAAGTTGTAAACCCTATAGTAAGTCCAGCATTCAGGAGGTTTAGTGAGCTTAATGGAGGACAATCACGTTTGGCCATAGACTCTATAAAAACCTCAGTTTAATAACTATCAAGTTTGAGTATTAGCAGAGGGCAACCAAAATTTAATTAACATTATAGGGGGAAGAATGGAGTTAGCTGTGTAAATTTGAGTGTGATTTTAATTAATAAGTTTCCTTGTCCTCACTACCGTTAGGGACCATTAGTTTCATGTTTACGGTGAAGGCTGAGATGTTTAGGGAACTGAAAAGTCTTGTCCAATTCAAATTGCGATGGTCCACCAACTTAGGCATTGGGAAAATGTCAACTGCAATACGGTACAGCTGCAGTCTGGGATGAAGCATTCACGCCTGTTGAAAAAAAACCCAACAAAAACACTGTAAACTGTAAAGCAATAACGGTCAATGAAACCTTTGCGCCTCAGGCTCCCTTTAAATATGGTCAAAGGAAATATATAGAACAGAGGCAACTGGAAAATATGACTACTGTACTGTAGCTAGCATTAGCTAGCTAACATAACGTATCGTCGCTATAGATAATATGAAGATGTGAATTCACAGAAGGAAACACCCTGTAAAACCACATTTACTGTACATTACTATATCAGGGTCATTACACCCTGTTTCACAGTAACACATGGGAGCTTACTGTAGCCATTATAGTACTGTAATGTACTGAGTTATATGGTGCTAACGTTAGCGCACAATGGTGCGTGGTTTAAGTGCAGACACAAGGAAGTAGTCTAATGGTACAGTAGCTACTGGTACTGTTGATCTTGATTAATTTAAAATGTGTAAGTTACATTACCTTATCAACGGGAGCCATTTTATCTTCTACTTCTCATTACAAGGACACCCGATAGAATGAAAGTTGAATATCTCATATTTATTTGAATTGATCAGTTAAAACAACACGGTAACGGTACACAGCAGCCAGCACAATAGATAACCTGAACGTTGGACCCAGATATACTGTACTATCGAATGACAAAACAACTTAATTTAATAAAAGTAGCCTCCATAAAACCAGCAGGATTTTAGAACAACTGTAGCTGTAGGCCGATATAAAAACCTTAGTTTAGATCAAAATTGTGATTTAAGCAACATTGCCAGCTGCTGGTAATAAATAATATTTCAACTGTAAAGTGTGATTCATTGAGTCTAAGTGACTAAATGCATTTTGTGCCTTACGAAATGTATTTCGTCCGGTACAAAATGCATTTCGTGCACATCATAGCATATCAATGCATTACGTGATTCACTAAGTGACGAAATGGTGAAATGAGTTGAGAACCCATCTGGGTTATAACATTGAAAGACAAAGTTGACAGAACAGGAGAGAGTGTAAGATAAGATAAAATCAGATAAGATATACTTTATTAATCCCCTAGGGGAAATTCATTCTCTGCATTTAACCCATCCCTCAAGGGATCAGTGGGCAGCCGCTGTGCAGCGCCTGGGGACCAACTCCAGATTGAGGCCAGTGTCTGGTCAACGACACTGACTGGAGGGTGAACCTGGCATGTTTTCTGCAAAAGTCCCCTCTAGCTGGTGTCTATTAGGACCTTTGATGACATGTGCCTAAAGGGAGGGGGGGTTGTGAGGAGTATCATGACCCATTCAGCCTGTGTTAAGCCTATCATCTCCTCCTCCTCAAGCCTAAGACTCCTCCTCTTTTCCCTTCACCCAGTGTCCCTTCACCCTCAGGCACCGCCTGGGGAGAGCAGTGTCAAACTATTAGCCTGGACCACCCACCACCCATGCACAAACACACACCAGGAGGGGGCCCCAGAGATGCAGCTGGACACACACGAGATGGTGCGTGTGGCCAAAAATTACGTCAGATTTGTTGGCCCTGCGCGCCTGTCACAAGCCATGGCACGCACCTTCGATTTTTTGTCTTCTTCATATAATATAATGCAGTAGTCTGCAGAATGGCCGGAAAGATTAGATCATGAGCGATCGGGACAGAGCATTGCAAACCACAGTTCTTAATATTCTTAGAATAAGCATTGCCTAGCTGTCATGCCTAACAGCTAAATACATCAGAATTAAAACATAAATATCCTATTTCTGTTGCCGTGCGAAGGTTGGAAACCTCCCGTCAAAACGGCACTTCACATCTGTGCACTTCTCTATTTGAGGCTGATATATTTTAATAATAGGGGTTTTGGCATTCTAGCTTTGTTAATTGTGGAAGCAGAATTAAAACAGAAAATATAGATGGTTGGAAACCCGGCGTTCTAAAATGTACTTGTTGTAGACTACACATTCTCAAAACAATAGAAAAGACGCGAGTTGCCTGTGTCCATGAATGTGAGTATAATTAAGTAATTTAATAGTGTTTTTTAAAGCATTGTAAGGTGCATTTTATCCAAAGCTTCTTACGTATTAAGCAGATAGTTCAAAGTAGGCCAACAGCTAGACCACTACATCCTATCATATATAACCATATATGTGTTTATGTGCTAAACATTTTCCTTTCTGAAAAGCAGGGATGCAGCTCTGTATCTGCTTGTTCCTGGGAAAGGTTACAATGATAACTGCAGAATAATGACGTGGTGGGGAGCTGATTATTAATGTCAGCATATGCACTTCTGCTTGTTCAAGCCAAAGATTTGGGGTGTTTGTATCTGGGGTTTATATGTGCTCAGTGCCCGACATTTGTAGAGTCCTTAATTTGCTCTTAGTTCTACAGTGGTTGACTAATTGCATCTGACCGAATATCTCCATTGAAAAACGTTCTTAGTCTAAGACTAGACTAAATCCATATCTAATTAATCATGAACCCGGCTTTTATCATGAACCTGGCCCTTTTATACATACAAATTAATCTTAATTCCGACATGATTTACTAACATATATGTGTGTGGATATTATGGGTTTAACCTTGGCAGTTTAATAACATGATTTTAACATTACACACACACACACATGTGCACACGCAAGGTACCATGCAGCCTATATGACCAGCGTTAAAGGGATAGTCAAGGGAAATCAGTAATTTTAGTCTTAGCATGTCATTAAAGGATGTAGGCTTAATATAAACACATACAAACTTTGAAAATTATCTTCCATTTGAAAAGCAAAATATTCCCTATATTTATTTAACTTTCTGTCTGTCCGGCGATTTTCTGGGTGGAGTTAACTCGAGCGTGGGGTCGTCATGCCGCCCCCTGGACTATAAAAAGTGTCACGATAAATGGCATTTGCGCTTGAGTCTGTCTGCCTACTGCAGCTTCTGTAGTAAATTTTAACTAGCTGAAAGATACTCTGAACTAACCATTGTGACACAACTTGGATTATACATGGATATTTTGCAGTTTCTTCAGGTGCTTCTGTCTTCTGACTTCATGAATATACAGTTTTTCTGAGCCAATCGCACCTGCTTAAAGACGTGCCATTGCAGCTAGCTAGACGAGTGAGTTGCACCACTTAAGCATGTTGCTCAATAGCCTAGAGTTGAAAGGGGGAGGGGGTATGAGAGGAAATTACGTACACGCCCATTCAGCCCTGAGCCCTTTGAATGTAGCATTTTTTGTCATAATGTTAAGACACTTATTATTTATTTTTTATTATTATTTATTTGGTTGATGTATATTAAATATATCCCTCTGCAATATATTGGGAATATTTCTGCACTTTGTAACATCTTTCCTATCTCTTTAATGCTTTAGCCATTTAGACATAATGGAGTTTTGTGTGTCTTCTGGAGCTCTACAGCTAAAAAAATACTATTTGTCTTTCTATTGGCACTCTGGACCACAAAGTCCTTCTCTGGCAGTTTAGTCACAGCCATAAAATCCTTTTTCTGATGCATGCTGTTTTGTGTTTGTGTTAAACTCAGGAGGCAAGGGTCAAGGCTACTTGAGATTGCTAGACAGATTGCAAGAAACTGATTTTATGTTTTTACATTTGCTGCCTTGACTTTGAGGAAACGAGGAGAGAGGTTAGACATCTTTTATTGTCTTTTCCTAATCTTTAGAGGTTCTAGATTTTTTTTATGATTGTTAGGTAGACTGACTCAGGAGCATCAGGAGAGCAAAGAAAGTACCATTGAAGTCGCTTGGAATGCAGGCTTCCTCAGTACAAAGTTGACCTGCTCTCAGCTAGACCACTACTCACATTAACCCCAGATAGAGGCCTCAGATAATAACATAATCACCGTTTATAACCGATAGCACTGAGCTGAATGAAGACTCATCGCTCAGTGTGTCCCACTCTGTGGTGTCAATACAGTGTTTATAACATTTAATAAAGACAACTGAATGCTTATTTTTTTATACAGACAGTGATGCTATAGTCGCAATGCAGTGTTGTTCAAAAACCCTTTGACATCATGCCACAGCATTAAAGTGGCTGTATGTAGTATTTTAGAGCTATAAATATAGTATACTTTCTTAAAAATGTCATAGACATCCATGAGCTATCAGTGAGTGAAGTGATCAGTGAGAATATCTGCCCTGGTTAACAGCTCCCGTCTCCATTAATTAAGATTTAGAATTTACCAACGACCCGTGATTCTGGACCAATCAGATCCTCCTACCCCTGATTGGTCCAGCGAATCTGCCTTGCCTTTCAATCACATGAACGCACATACAAGTCATCTGGCTACACGTTTCAGTTGTCGCATCGCTATATCTAATCCACACGCAACAATAATTACAATTACACAGTTTCCATAGAACAACTAATGTAAAAATAAGTATGAAGCAGAAAATAATGACAAAATGTCTACTGAAGCTGAACGATAATGTAGGCTACTGTAAATCGTAATTGTTCAGCAATGCCGAAACCTCACTCAAAAGTGAAAGGATTACTAACTAGATTTTTTCCCTACTGAACAGGTAAACAATTTATTCTTATTTAGATATGTCGAAACTAAGATATGTAGACATTTTGTTGGCAGAGAAAATAACATGTTACATGCATAGCTATACATACGGTACTAATAATATCCCCAGTACAGTACTACTGTTCCAGTAACAGCCCTACGAAATGTAATAAAATGGTATGTAATGGTACCGTACCGGGTACGCTAGCTTCCAATGACCGGTAGCCAGTGCCGGTAGTGGTGTAATATACAATTGTCATGAGAATATATAATAAAGAGTATTCAATCATTGTCTGTCAAACATTATATTGGAAACATGAGGCCAATGTTATTATGGTTCGATATGCAGCCCAATGCAAAATTGGCTAGTTAATGTTGCACATAAGTAGCTAAGCTAACTAGAACATTGGCAGTCTCTCTGTGTTCACATAGCTTTCCTGCCAGAAAGAAATCGCTATGTGGACATGGGGCCAAAGTCATAGCAATGCACAACTAAAAAGATCATATCATCTTGAAAGCTACAAGTCGAAAAATGTCGAAACTCAAACATACAGTACTGTAGTGTGCTATAATCAGCGAGTGATGGACAGATTCATTATATTTATCCCTGTGTTGTAACAGACTTCTGGGTGTAAGAGAGTAGATTGACGGACAGCGTCAGGGCCGATGGAGCTTCATAAACAGTTGACTACAAACAAACAGTTTCTGTTGGTTTATTCGACACGATATAATAACTTTGTTATACCAACCAGTGAAAGCACAAGCATGCGCCCTACTTCTTACCCCAGCGTGCTACTACAGAGCAACGGAAGTCAAGAAAAGGCATTCATACAATGCAGGAATTGGTAACAAAAAGTAAGGCACCACCTAGTGGTGCCACCATGGGAGAATGTAATTTATTAAATGATTACCTACTTGTAGTACAGTATAGCAATTATACAATATATTCATTGATTATAAACATTAGTAATGTGCAAAAATGTAATTGTTTATTTAGGTATATTTAGAATAAAAAACAATATTGACATAAAAATCACTAAACTACAGCTGGAGATGATTTCTGGGTATATGTATATAATCCTGCACACAACTGCCAGACATTATATTGTCTATATGCAGCGGGTTGAAAAATGCTTGTTGTCTGGTTGCGGTGAGTGTCAGATTATAAATTATAATGTTATTTTATTTTGATGCTTTTCATATTGTTCTATTTACTTTATACAAGTATGTATGTACAAGCCACACCCCACTTTTAAATCTTCATCATTTCCTGGCCAATAGAGGGCGATGTATAAATATTATCAGACACAAGATGTTAGTAGAAGAAGACAGGCGGCAAGTAATGGTTTCTTAATTTTTAGGCAACTAGTAGGAGTGGTTATGGGTGGCTATATAAGCGGGTGTGAGATATTTACCGGGGCGGAATTGCATTTCTCACAGGGCCTTACGGGACTGGGAATGTGTTTTCAGAGCGCGGCCGTGCCAAATTTTATCTTTGGACTCATCATTGCATTTTGTTAATACAAGGTATATTATTATAAATCTAGGTGTGGGTGTCCTCATTCTTGCCGGCTAATTTAGATCACCACAAGAGTCTTAAAAAGCCACGGTGTCTATAAAAGAAGTCTACAAAAATAATCTGTAACACATCTTCAAAAAATATATTTCTGAAAATGTAGCTGTGCAATAGCCCTTGGTTATTTATGCAGGTATATTCTGAGGTAGGAAATATGTAATCTAATGTAATGTAGCCTACTAGTTTATATTTAGACTTTTAGGTTATGTCAGATACTCCTACATTTACATATACCGTTGGTGTGTATAATAACATTCTGCTTATGCAAACACAAAGGTCTTTTTTTGACTCCACAAAAACTGGGTCCAGAAGCAAGAGATTGCATCTATCGGGATACAATTCTGACTGATACTGGTAATTTATTTTGTAAATTATATATTTTCCTAGCAAGCAACATTACTGCTGAGTAACCATCTGGCATTTAGCTACCATACTGGTAAGGCACCTGTAGCCAATAAAATCCTTACCGGTAGGATAATTGTAATCCTATAGATTAGCCATTATCGGCTAATGATTAGCTGCTAAAAGTGGACTAAGCACTTGTACTGTTATGTAACAACAAGATACTGGTAGCATACTGTTGTTATCGGTAGGCTATGCAGATACCGGTAAAAACGATATATGGATATATTTGCTTGCTATGACAAGAAAAGTAAACAGACTACTGTATGCTAAATGTACCATGCAGATCGGTAAATTAGATCTGTAAACACGTGATTTACACGTGAAATTACAATTCTATCTACAAATACCAATATACTGTATATTAGTCTAAATAAAATTTAAAAAAACACACGCTAATTATGAAATTGGTGTTTTAGTAGCCTACCTGTGAATTGGATAAAGTTTACTTGTAAAATGTCAAACCATTCAGAAGGGTTGAGCTACGGCTGGCTTTCAGTCTCTCACTGACTGAGTGCTCATGCACGAGCTATGGCGTCAATATGGTCTCACAAATCGCGCTCGCAGAATGTTGTGTTGAGCAGACACCAACAAAGTGGAGCGCGCAGAAAGTTGTGTCGAGCATGCACACAGACAAAGTCGCGCGCACAGAATATGCAGTCGAGCACGCAGAAAGTTGTATCAAGCACACACACAGAAAGTCAAGCGCGCGGACATGGTATATCGAGTGTGCAGAAATCTGTATCTAGCACACTTTCTGAGTTGAGAGGTTAAGGGAAAGCCATGGGCACAATGCTTGCAATGTCACAAGAACTGAAATTATGCTGCACATACAACTGCTCAGATCTAAACCTATGCTCTCTCAAAATGAATTTGTGCTTGCTCGACATGGACACAAATCAAAAGGAGTGACAATCCTATTGACCAATTAAAGCTCTTCTTTTTGTTAATAAATCGCTGATTGGTTAGATACTGCCACTCGTCACCTCTAGATCACGTTTTAATGGTTTTCAGCTCGGCGGACCCATTTACAGTAATTATCCGAACGGTGGACTACCATGGGAGAGGCAGTGATTATATTTACAGCCATTGATTTTCCGGTAAATATGAACACATCATGTGCTTTTATTACCATTATGTTATTTATGTAAATGTATTAGGCTATTTATGTATTTACTTACTTTATAACAGTCTGGCAATATTGTAAAACAGCTACGAGCATACAGCATAACGTAGCTAATACGGTATATGCTACAGTACGGTACTATTACAATGGCCTACCTGTACAGCACTGTAGTCTACTGAATATGGTTTTACTTTACAGTTGATTTAATAGTGCGTTTATTCACATTTATAGGCTGCAGTGTTTATATAGACTAGTTGATGTCCCTCGGAGTTTTAGCTAGAATTGTCCAGGCCCATTGTGAGCACTACGTTAGCCTACATCAGATAAAATTATGCAAATTATGTATGAATGTGTGTGTGAATGGGTGAATGTGAGGCAATTCTGTAAAGCGCTTTGAGTGGCCAGAAGGTTACAAAAGCGCTATATAAATGCAGTCCATTTACCATATCATAGCATTCACACATATTGCTCACTTTGTTAAGAGTATCAATACCATTTAGTTAATTAGCACATTCATTACTCACCCTGCCTTACTGTAATATATTACTCCAAAACATGTATTACTTATTTTGTACTTCTGGTTAGCCTAGAGCAGAGGTCTTCAACAGGGGATCCCAAAATATAGCATAAATACAACCTATGCCATAAATATACATCTGTCAATTATTTGAATGGCTTAAAGTGGCTTACATAGGTTAGGTTACTTTATTAATACCCAAAGGTAGATTTTTTTGCAGTGAAACAATCATCATCGCAGTTCATCATGACACAGACAACTGACAAACATGGATTCTAACAGTTCATAGAACCATACATATTCATACATGTATACATGTATACAGTATGTAAAATAATAACATATACATGGCACTATAGGTCGTCGCTTTACACCAGAGGTCGGCAACCATATGGGCACACTGGCAATAAGTTTTATTTAATTTTTATATTATATAAAAAAAGTAGGCTACACGCTTATCCGGTTAATATAGTTTGATGTTTTAAAATTCCCATGGGATATTTGCCTACATTACGTTATGACTTCCACAGACATTGCAGTTGCTCAACCTAGTTTGATTGATCCACCCACACACACACAAAAATGTGGTTGTGTTACAGAAGGACCGTGCTGTGCATACTTTATGTCTTGAAAATGTTGTTTGCCGAACATCGAGTGTTAAACGCCATTTTGACACCAAGCGTGAGAAAACATTTAAGGATGGGGCAGAGAAGTAACCTGACATGCCAGATGGATTGTTGTTTACAACAATCTCGCGGCAAAATTTAAGATATTGGTGATATTGAAAAAAATGTTGAATCAGAAAATACATTGCAATCATTTAGCTAAAATGGGAACTGTAATCTGTAACCACACATGATTAAAAAATATACATATTTACATTTATTTCTGATGAACAATAATGATTTCAAATCAGATATTTTATAAGCATGCCGTTCTTGTATTATTGTCATTGTTAAGCTTGCTATCTTAATTCTCCCCATAAGTGACATTTATAACTAGATATACTGTAACGCAAATTGGTGTTATATTTTATTTGTATTCAGATGTGGATGTTTTTCATGGATGGCATTTTATACAGTTATATCATTATAATATCCTGAGTATGGGAGAAAACATTTATTTTTTTATGAAATGTTGCTATTCGTGGTGCCTATAGCTTGAATAAAATGACAGATTCTTAATCAATTTTAATGTGATGTCATAATTAAACTTAGGCCTTATATTATATGGCACACTGATTAACAAGACATTTTGAAAAGGGCACTTCATATCAAAAAGGTTTATACCATTTGTGACAGAGGGTCCCTGTGCCGTGTTTCTATCAGTCAAGGGGTCCTTGGCCTGAAAAACGTTTTAAGACCTGAAGACCTCTGGTCTATAAATGCTACACTTTTGTTGTCTCAGTGTTTTCTCTGCAAAAACAATAAAGTGTAATTCAATCTAAATATCAACCATGCCAGCAAATGCTCAATGCAAAAAAGTCGTATTAATATTATAGATTCTATACTATAGAATATACTATTTAATTCAACAAAACATATTATTATTCAATATATATAATAATATATAGTATAGGAGAGGATAAACGTCCAGACTGTTCTCCAACCCATGCTCCTCCTCTCCCGAGATCCGGACACTGTTACTGCTGCGGTTTACAGACCTCAGATTGTATGGATGGATTAACATATGGATGAATATATGGACGCACACACACACATAAACACACATATATACATACATACATACATACACACACACAGTTTCAAAATAATTATATTTGGTCTATAGCCTAATTTCTAGATTTATTTTATATTCTATTGTTAGATTTGTTTTTATTATGTTTAAATTTTATGCTTAGTTCTGGAGCCACAGTAGGCACCTAATTTGACTATTATACTACATATAGTATGATTGTATACAGTATGTGACAAAGTTTTTTCATAAATTATTGACTTTTTAAAGATCTGCAGAAAACCTAGATGGAGACACTGCTTCACCAGATTATTATCACTCCACCTGACTCCATCACTCCTACAGAATTACAGAAAATATCAAATTTTTACAGGGATTACAAGAAATACAAATTGTGTCAATAATTTAAGGTAAATGTAGGCTGTAGTGCTGGCCTGAAATACACTGCTCAAAAAAATAAAGGGAACACTTAATCAACACAATGTAACTCCAAGTCAATCACACTTCTGTGAAATCACACTGTCCACTCAGGAAGCAACACTGATTGACAGTCAATTTCACATGCTGTTGTGCAAATGGAACAGA
>JAODLL010070941.1:0-16694 GCA_026546735.1 Forbesichthys agassizii | reverse complement strand
CTGACTCAGCACTTTGTTACGCATAAGACAGTCTAATTCTTACAATAGTGTGACACACAAATAAGCTTCTGTACGGATATCTAAACAGTTCAGCATAATCTTTTAGTCCCCGGGTGAAGATGACCTCTCATGCCTGCCTGGAGTTTCCAGGCTGAGCCGACGTCACAGAGACCAACTGTTGCCACACGCTTAACCTTGAGAGATAGTTGCCCTGTTGTGCACTGCCTGTAACTTTCCACTGGTTCCCAATCTATTCACTTTTAAGCAATAACTTGGCACTCTCTTAAGCCCTTATAAGAGCTAATATATATCTAAAATAGAATATCTAAAATGTAAAGCACAATTTTTTACACTATAGTGTTATTTTATTCTCATTTGCATGGCCTTGGGTATCCTGCAATGGTACACCTAGTAACCTGTGATTTTATGCTAATTGTTGTTGTCATTCTGCAGGCTATTGTTCCCATAGTGTAACATAAATGCATTAGCTCATGTAAAGGTTCTGTGGAAATTAGAAAAGAAGTATCTTCATTTGCATGAAGATAGATTGGTACTTCTCTATTAACTTCTCCATTTATCTCAATAGCAATTATTTCATGTAATTCCTGTAGTAATGTTTATCATCCCAGCCAGATAGCCACAGTCCATATGATTAGAGAAAGCGCTTGCCACACAAACACATGCACTCATCATACATGGCTTCTGTGAATATTTCAGTCATAGTTGAATGACAATGTTCAGGCCATTCGGTGCACATATCAAGCCAAGACGTTTGCTACGGAATTGACTTTCAAATCAGCATCAGAATTTGTGAAATTCATGTCACAATCATCAATTAAAATTAATATATGCTATATTAATGATTTCATGTGTACACATTTTCCATTCTTTCTTCCAGACTTCCACTCACGTTCATGTATTGCCCTTGTTGTGTTGTAAGGGGGTATATTTTTGGGTTTGGAGAATGGTGTTAGTTGTTGTTTTGTCATGGATGGTACAACATAATGCTAGTGGCTTATTAAAATGACGTGTATGTTTGTTTGTGGCTCGGTGTTTGTTCTCGTCTACCTGTATTCAGCTCAAAGAGACGTCTTTACCTGCAAGTTATTTTATTTATTAGTTTTAACAATTGCAGTACATATAAAGAAACACATACAAAAATTCATAAATTTTAGGCCCTGAATTGAAAGTGAATTCCCAGCCCTGACAGAAAACATTACACAATATAATAATTCACTTTTCATACATTGCCCACTTCTATTTGATACACTGTACAGTTAGAAGGTAGGACATGTGTTCCCACCTATACACAACATCATACATTAGTAGTCAACTAGAAAAACAGTAAACACAACCACGTGATTAAAAAACGTCTAGAATTTCAAAGTTACATTTCTGTTTTACACTAGTTGTTATACTCTTCTCCTTAAATTAACTGACAGTTCAGACAGTTATTTATAGAAAAACCACAAAGTTCACATTGATAACGCCTCGAATTGAGCTGGGGAGCATTCACCATACCGAAACTGTTCCCCTTAAGTAGCTAGTTAGTCACGCAGCGTGAGATTAAATATGCAACAGTTTTTGACACCTCATGCAAAACACAAATGTAATTTATTGTCCCTTTGGAATGTGAATGTGGATTCAAAGAGAATGGTCTCTGCATGTAACCCCCAAATAACTGCAAGACCATTGAGTCTGCAGAGTACAGAATGAATAGTAGAGTTTGCATTTTGTACTGTAGTAGTTTGTATTTTGTATATTACCAACTGGTATATTTGTCAAAGAAAAAGCATTGGTAGTATAGAAAGGCCTCAACCAAAATTTGGTCCACATTATTCTCGTTATTTATTGCAAAAATAAAACACATATAGTTACTTCTCTAGATGGAATCACTCACTTTTTTCTGAAGAGAATGAAACAGTAAACCTTTCTGATCTATAGACTACTTATATGCTTTTATAGTCTCTATCTACCTACACACAACAACATGTAGCTGTGCACAGAGCAATGTCTCCTGCAGGTAGAGAATAAATAGCCATTACTAGTCCAGTTCCTTACATGTCCATGGATCTAAACTTGATGATGTTGGTCCGGAGGCATCAGTCCACAGTCAGAGACACCTATTCTCAGTACAGTTAGGATTATTTTAATTTTTTATGTACTTATTTTTTGGCATAGAGCCCAATGTAATATTCTCAAACATAAGGCCAGTTTTATGTTTAGCATGTTGCATTTTCTTAAGTGGGGGCTTTAACAAGTGGGCTTTAATTTTGGTCCTTGTTCTAAGAAACCCAGAGTGTTGGCACTTAGACATTTACACATTCCATAGTATGGGGAAGATGGAAGCTGCTAGCTTCCTCTCTCTTACCACCAGAGGGCAGTCAGTCCAAGTCACTGAGTTGTATGGTCCATGCTTTGTTGCATTTGAATTTCCTGTTTCCCAATCTCTTTTGCATTCCTGTCAATTCAATTTAGCAGGCACAAAAAATAAACGGAAGCGGCTGCATCAGTCTCCTGCTCGTACCAGCTGATGAGGACAGTCAGGGGCCAGTGCATTCAATCATTCACCAGACATAGTTCTTCTTTTTCAATATTTCTAAATGTCGGTCCACAATGAGATTCAGGCTGCTCTGTGATTGTCATTTCTGTAAAAGGCAGAAAGGCCTCACTCTTGCTGGGGAGAGTTCAGAAATTGTCTGCGGAAGGTGTTGAGCTTTTTCAGTTTTCCGGAAGAGCTGGATGCTGAACAGAATTTGAACACTGAAACGAACGCATTTGGCTCTTTTAAGCGATGACCTGTAGTGAAACTAAAGGGTTTGGCATTGAGACTGTGAAACGCTGTTCCCTCAATGACCAAACGTGGAGGAGACTTGGAGACTGTCTATCACATGACCTCATTTCCTCTGCCCCCATCTCCCATAGGCTGTCTCCAGTGGAAGACCAAAACACAATGGGAGGAACAGCAGAGTTCCATCTCTGACAGCCCCTCTATACGTCACCTGGGCCTGCAATCCTTCCACCATTTAACCCTTGAAGACGGAACAAACGGTAGGTGTTTTGTGTCCATTGTCATTTTTGGGAGGCTTCCGTCAGACTTGCAAAGTATAGTAATGTAAACATTGTTTATATTCACAATGAACTGTAAAGAGTAATACTATCCTTTTACACATGTATCATACTGTATACCAGTGAGATAGCGAAGTAGGTAGATACGTCTCTTAGACTCCTGTTTAACATTCAGTGTTCAACTAAACAGCAGAAGGGTGCTTTACTACTGACTTTACTACCACCGACAACAAATGTGTACTGTACAACGGAAAAGCACCAAAAACATACTTGTAGAAAAAGGCTGTTTAACATTCCTTAATAAGCAGTGCTGCTTGCTAGGTCTTGGGTTAGTTTGGTCAGGCACAAAGAGTGTAAAATTCCAGGGATAGATGTCTACACAGGGGTTTCTCTCTTCTCTGGGGATTTTAAACTCTTTGGTCAGGCATGGCTGTATTAAGAGTGACATAGAAGGGTTCAAGACCTTTGGAACACGCCAGGATAAAAAAATAAAAAAAAAAGCTTAAAGGATCGAGGTTCCATTCAGACAGTTCCCCATAGAACGTTTTCATGATTCTCCTCGGAATGCTGTAGGGAACTTCTTTCAATCCTTTTTGAAGGCTTTGAAGGTTCAATAAGTCCTTTGGAAAATGATCACTCAGCATCTGCTGCTGTTATGTTTTGCCATGCTTCATGTCAATAGGGGATGCCAGCAAAAGAGATACCGTGTTCGGTATTGTAGGAGTGTAAATATCCCGCAGTGAGCCTGTTCAACCACAGGAGGCCAGTGTTCTGTTAGAAATAGACCTACACTACAATAGACAAGCAGATAAGGAGATACAAACTAAGCCAGCTAACATCTGGATGGTTTTTAAAGCGGTACAGTATATCCTTTGAATTACCCTGGAAAAGCATTAGTCTGTCTTTTCATCACTTGGTTTATTGAAGCCTTTTAGAATAACAGATGGAATTATGTATTCCTCCATGTTGGTCTCCACAGCAGAACTCCCAAGTCCTTGGCTTTACTTCGACCTGAGAAGGAGAGGAGAAGAGAGCGAGGTCAGTGAAGGAGTGAATTTAGCAAGGGAACGTGTGTTTTTTAACAGTCACAATATGCTTTGTATTGAATGCTACCCTGTGTGTGTGTGTGTGTGTGTGTTATTTTATTGGTCCCACTGGTCTGTGCCAATAAACACTGAACCAAAGAGACAACATCTGGGGAACAATGATAGTATATTGATGAGCTGTGTGTGTGTGTGTTTATACCTGTGTAACTTTGTATGTTCAATGTTTACAATGTAAATGTAAACGTGCCTGTAGTATGCAGACCGATGTATCCACAGATACTGTATGTCTGTAATTATTTGTGTGCATGCGTGCGCATGGCCGTCTCGTTGGCTATTAGCTTGGCATTCATGATTTATGATCTGCGTTATGTCTCACTGGGGAGATATAAAACTACAGAATGGTCCTTTATTGCTTTTCTTCTTTGTCTTTTTCTTGCTTCATCCATCTATCTCTCTCTCTCTCTCTCTCTCTCTCTCTCTCTCTCTCTCTCTCTCTCTCTCTCTCTCTAATAAAGGCAGTGTATTGATAAGCTGTCTCCTCCTCCTCAGAGGAATCACTATTAGTTTTGTCCAGCTGGTTGTTGTGGTGCTCTAGTGTTTGTCCTATGCACAGCACTGCCTAGACACAATCAGAGCATCTGATATGGACCTCTGGTCAAGTAGATTTCTGGGTAGAAATAGGAATTTGTGGTGCTATGACAGCGGTTCTCAAATTGTGATATAGTGTTAATATATACTATATATATATATAATACTGTAAAACGTCAAATAAAAGCCGGGTCCCAAATAGACGAATGTCCCTTTTACTGGCCTGGGGTGGCTCTATGTTTTGACAAATAAAAGCAGGTCTCAATTAGAAGCCTGATCTGTTTTTTCAATATAAGTTTTTTGGATGTAACCTAAAAAATGTCTGCCTACCGGGTCTTCTGGTTGAGCTAGTTCTAAGCTGCTTTGATCACACATACATTTAAATGGTTAAAGCTTAATGTGTGGATAGTGGCGCAGATGAGTAGCTGTTGGGTAGGCTATGTTTCCATTTCCTGGCTACAAAATATAATTGTTAATGCTAGTCTAACTTTTCAACCCTTTTGCTTCACTGGCAGTAAGTGTGACTTAATCCTGTTGGCATATGTTTTACTAACAGTGCCAAAAATGTACAATCGCTTGTTATTTAGTGAACTGAATGCTGTCTGTAGAGTAAACAAAGAATTAAAGACAACCTATTCTGTATTTATTTAAATTTAATTTGACCACACATACAAATAATATTCAGACTGGTTTAAATAACAAATTTGATTATATTTCCAATATTTATTAGCAAGGGTTTTAATGTAATTAAACGCCTGTCCCATATAGACACCTGTCCAAAATAAAGGCCTGTTGAATTTATTGATTGAAGCAAATAAAAGCCTGGGCTATTCATTGCAGTTTTACAGTAATTTAATATTAATATAATTTGATTTCAAAAACTTGAGAAACTTTATTTTGAATCTGATGTTATGCATTATGTTGACACATTGACACAACGCACACAGGAATACACAAACAAACAATGGACAGGTGGTGTCTACTTACATGTACATTGGTTGTAGCTGAAGATGAGAGGTCTTCTGGGGACCTTGGTAACCGTAAGAGTCAAAGCCTCCTATAAAATCAACTGAAAAATAACATCAACAGCAGCATTAGCTAGCTAACTATCACATATACAGTAGTAAATAATGTGTTATGCCCTCAAGATAGCAATAATCCACATTAAGTGTAAAAAGACCTGGGGTCTCAATTAGTAAACTCCACATATTCACATATAACCGTACATATGGAGAATATAGGAAAGTGTGTGTGCCAAAAGATATTGTGATTCAGTGTTGCACAGCTTGCTTGCGTCCACGCAGCTTAAAAAATCTTAATCAAATGTACAGTTGCCCTGTGGAATGTGTTTACACACCACTTGTCTATAAATGATCAAAAAACAGGCCCACAATAATATTAAAATACATACTTTTATATAACCTGTTCAGTATTACATAAGCACCAGGATGCAGCTTTGTCAGGAATCAGGAATTGTTTGTATAACGGCAAGATGTCACAACAGCAGTGAATGTTGAATGTGAAGTTGGATCCTCTCAGAATAGCCTACTGACAAACTATGTTTATAAGTAGGCTGAAGTTGGATCCTCTCAGAATAGCCTACTGACAAATTAAATGTATATGTACGCTGAAGATGGATCTTCTCAGAATAGCTTACTGACAAACTAAATGTATAAGTAGACTGAAGATGGATCTTCTCAGAATAGCCTACTTACAAACTATGTACATTAGGAAGCTGAAGTTTGATCCGATTTCAAATAATAAATCCAAAATAATAATTGGAAAGTGTCATGACTATATACATTAAAATACATACTATGTTTATCAGACCCTTTACTAATGTACACAGTCTGTGATAAATGCATGGTGGTAGGCTTTGGTTTAGGCTTAAAATATGCGTGAGTCTCACAATGACATCTGGACGGTTCTGAATCAACTGATTCCTATGAAAGTGCCACTCCCCCAAGCACCATCTAATTATTAAGTAATTACTAAATAGGGTTCTCATCAGGGCTCATCAGAGTTTTCACTGGTCCTGCACCCAAGGCACACAAAAATGCATTTTGTGTTATTTTCGAGACCATGCTATCACAAAGCCTGACTCAGGACCTGCAGCAGAAGTTAAACCTTTTTTTTTCTCTATTGTAATTATTCCTGATTGCGGATTATGTTTCTGTGTTACTGTAGGCTGTTGTTACAGAACTACTACAGTACTTCTGTGGATCTTTGTTAGTTTGCCTCTTATCTAGTCTTGTTCCATTCTTGTCATACGTTCGTTCATATTTACTAAAAACAATGAATTGGTGTGCCGCCTTAATCAAATATTGTTACTGCAACCAGGGAATGATATTCCACCACAGTTATCAGTTAGCGACGCTAGAGTGGCTTTAAAAACAGGGGTTCTCAGACACATACAGCCATGAACTAAATGAGAGTCGTGTTCCTCTTTTACCCCGAGACCCAGGCTCGTTAAAATAGCAGAGCTTTTGTCATGCAGGGCAGAGTGCTATAAACCATTTAGAGAATCGTGGTTCATAATTGACCTATGTTCCTCAGTCAGGTCGCCTGTAGCACGAGATACTCCGTCTGTCTATGTGCAGCCTACAATTATTCTCCATTAATATTTATGTGATGAAATGTTAGGCTACGTCTCACCCACTTATCTGTTGAATAAGCCATATCTATCGATCCCCTTTCCCCCACAGGATGCTGTTATGTGGTTTAATGGAATAACTTAACTAATGGCCTCAGGTAAACTCATTAACACTAATGTGTGTGGAGCTGAGCTGCATGTAAAATAAAAAAAGCAGAAATACAAATAAAAAAAAAAGACTTTGTATGCTGGTGTGTCCCTTCACCTGGGCTTTTAGCGGGATTAAACGCATGAGAGCGTTGTTAGAGAGAGCAGATCCGCATGTTTGCCGAGACTACTGCGGAGAGACACCCAAACGGACATGAGGCACACTGTTATATGCCCGTTATGACGGGCGGGCGCGTGATCGTTAACCAAATGAGTAGCGAGAGATGGATGTTTGCTGCTACATGTGGAACGAGCAGGTAGACTTACACTCGTTGCGTTGATCTGGGGCGGGAGATGAAACCATAATCATAGCACAATGATGTGCGTGCGTGCGTGCGTGTGTGTACTCACAACTGTCCTCTTCCTCTGAGATGAGCTTCACCACATAGCAGGCGTAGATGAATCCCACCAACTAGAGAGAGAGCGGGAGAGAGATATTAGTGTACACTCTCTTTTTGTGCTTTTCACCCTCCGGCCATGGGGTCAGCCAGCTCGTTTTTACTCTCCAACGCTTTCCATTTCCACAGCATCCTCACACACACACACACACCCACTAGCTAGCTACCATGACGCCTCACTAGCAGACACTGTCTTCTCCCCTCACTTGAATGTGCCAACAGTCAATCTTTAAGCTCCCTCTCTCTCTCTCTCTCTCTCTCTCTCTCTCTCTCTCTCTCTCTCTTGTTATCGATGCACAGTGTGGCATGCTCATCTATGGTGACGGTACGATGGCCTCTGTTCCAGCCTTTTTCATAGACAGCTGGAATAAGACCACTGCTCACAAGGTCACACTGACGTGGCTGAAGTCCAGAACTACAGGCCGGTGTCTCTCCTCTCCTTCCCACCGACAACCCTCCAGCAACTATCCAACCGTGACCAACTAACTATCTTCTTATCTCAGAACCGGCTCCTGGGCTCTGGTTTCTCTGACTGGCTCTTACTAATTGAGCAAACAAATGCAGGGCTGCAACCTGCCCTGACATTAACTGAAGTGATCTGTCTCACGGCTAACAAGAAGAATTTGACATCAGAATGTACAGTATATCCCCACCAATGTTATTTATGAAATATTGGAAAGTAGGCTATAACCTTTTCGATGTCATCCGTCACAGTTTTCCAAGTTGCACAAGTGAACTCCTCTGCTCTCTTATTGAATGTGCAGTTTCCAAGGAAACAGATTGAAACCTGCTGTGCTGACCAAGGCAGAAATGCAGGACTAGTGGTCATCGTGAGGTCAGGGTGTCCTCAATAGAAGAATTAATAGAGGACGGATCAAGATGGCTGGTAGGAACAAGGATGTAAAACAAAGTATGTGTGCGACTACATCTGTGTGCTTGCGTGAAGAAGTGTAACTTACGAAATACTACGTAAATCACCCTTTATATGGAGAAAATAAAAAGACACTGACCTAGTTGGTATTCTGCTGGCTGCAGACGCGCTCGCTCACACACATATTACAGATTCGCTATATCTCAAGGTCTCGACCTCATTTACTCTAAATAATGTTCAGCTCACAAAGCTCGTTCACTGCTTCTCTCCCAATCCTTCCTCTTTCATTCTCTCCAGTCTCCTCCTGATGTTTGGTATCACAGTAGGAAATGAGAAGCTTCCATCTGGGGCATAAATCTGGGGCATACATTTTGAGCAGCATTGCATCCATTTAAAGTGTAACTTTTCCCCCTAAAATGTGTTTTTTGAGCTGAGAACCAAGTAATGGGATTGATCTGTGATGAGACACATCAATGCTGGTGTTAAGGTTGACTACATTTTATGTGCTGAAGACAGATATGCAAATACTAACGTCAACGTTAGCCTCTCGGCCCCTCCCCTCCCCTCACTCAGCATCTTGACACAAGTTGTGTAGTGGGCGGAGTCAAGCTCAGAGCTGAGGCGCATTTCCACTTTAATGTTTAATGTGTGTATAATGTGTGTTTAATTTGTTCTTTGTAGTATTATCTTTATGAAAATATGTATACATGTCATTGGTGCTCATTGTTTATATGTTGTTTTACATATTTTGTTTATATATTGATTATGCTTAGGATGACGTGTGTTTCAGTAACACCATTAGTCAACCTCACTTCTGCTCTTTGCCTCACAACAATACAGGTAGTATCCACCCATGTGGATTAATGGGCGTGTATTTCCTTTCCCAGACTATTTCTTAGGAGGCATGGGTCGACAGAGAACAGACACGTGTGGCAGGGTGGCTCGCTGTCACCAACCATGCTAAGGCTTCACCTTGTTTGAGCAGGAGTCAGGTAACGCATTGACCTACAGGTCAGGATTCCCTCACTGGCCTACATCGACAATTGTAAAATGGACAAATTAAAATAATAACTTTGAATACATGCTCATGCAGGTCTTTTGTCAGATTAGACCAGGGGTGGGGTATCCTGGTCCTGGAGAACTCCTGTCCTGAATGTTTTAGATGTCTCCCTACTCCAACACGCATGATTCAAATGAATAGGCCGCTATCAGGGTTCTAACGACCCATTCATTTGAATCAGGTTTTCTGAATCGCTGCTAGTCACTTGCATGTCCAGGGGTTAAGGCTCTGGTTGGTGAGCTAAAGCAGCAGAGGAATCACAGTACTCGTCTGGTACCCTCAAAATCATTTCGGGCATTAGCGCTAGATAGAGGAAACAGGCGAGCTATGCTGTGGCCAGCGATGATGTACCTTTGCCTTTTTGATCTCTTCTCCAATAACAAGACAGATACACACAAAGGCAACAACGACAGGCCGTGCTTCAAAATTACTTTGCCAGTGACACACTGACAGATGTTAGCGAATGTGTTAACAGTAGAGTAAGCGTTTGTAAGCTAATGTACTTTTTTGTCAAATTCAGCTAATATCTCCTCACAGTTGCTATGCTGTAGATTCCATACAGAGAGAGCATATAGCTTTGAAGGGAGAGGTGTATTTGTTTAGATCAAGCTGTGATATCAACAATCCTTCTCTAGAATGACTGTCTCTATGTTAAGACATATAAAGCCTTTGTTTTTCCCCTTAAGCTGCTGCCAAGTTGCTCGCTATAGCAGAAAAGAGGAACTCTCCTCTTGACAGTAATGCCAAATTACTGGCTATTAGGAGAGGGACATTCACTGATGGATCACTGCATCTTGTAATAAACATTTGGAAATTGCTTTTTTTTTTAAAGTATCATTGGTAAATACCTTTCAAGTTGCGTTGACTGCATCCTATTGAGGAGCTGAGTGGCGTGTCCCTCCCAGGCTGCCGTACGATGAGTCCCTGTATTGTTTACGAACTGTCTTATTGTGGGGTTTTTTTTTATTTGCGTGAAATATAGTGCCGCTGAGCAGGAACGGATAGATCAGAGCAAATGCCAAAAATCGCTTTGTCAAGAGTGCAGATCGAGAAGGTCCTTGGAGGGAGGTGAGGTCACGGAATTCACCCAACATTCACTCAAGACCAAGTACACCAATGAGCCAAACCATTATGACCACTCACAGATAAAGTGTATGAGGTTGATTATCTCATAACAGCACATGGTTACTGGTCATGGTCTGGGATATACTCATTGTTAAGTGAGCGGCCTAATCCTATGATCAACATGTTGGCATGGAGACCTTAGCCGCTTTGACAAGGGTCCGCATGGTCACACCCAGACTAGTAGGCAAGGCTAGTGGGGTGCTCCTGGGCAACAGTGGTGAGGACCTACCCTGTGGTCCGTAAAGGGACATACCGGGCGACAGGTGTTGGGTTGAGTGAGGGCAACACCCTGACAGAAGGCACTGTACTGTGCTCACACCTGCTGGGAATGGAGCTGTGTGGCTGAAGACTGCTCAGAGTGTCCATGGTAACCCATAATGCTGCGGCTCATCTCTGTAGTTAATTTACGGTTTTGCTATTGACCGATCTCAAGCCCCGCCCCTTTTCACCTGTCCTCCAATAACAGCATTTTTTTAATCTGACAGAAACTCCATCAACTGTCTGTTTTCCTGTAATAACCTACTTTGCTGTTTTGTCCAACCCAGAGCCATGTAGTCGCGTCATCTCCGTTCACTTCAATTAATAGTTTTTTCACAGCAGTGGTGGATCGTGGAGCCTCAAAATAATTCCCAGAAGTTATCCTATATACTAAAAATACCCTATAAATTATATTTTAAATGTAAATCGGTGCATTTATTGACCACTAATGACAAAAAAATGAATGGTAAATGGACTGCATTTATATAGCGCTTTTATCCCAAGCACTTTACAGTATTTTTCCTTACATTCACCCATTCACACACACATTCATACACATTAAATAAGAACGATGAATATATACATTAGACCTTGTTATCAGAAGGTATTTTACCAAATCATTCAGATCATGTTTACAGAGTTAGTACAAAGGTAGAAGTTATCTGAATCAAACCAAATCAGTCAGTTGCTATCCAACCTCTTTGTCAGTAACAAAGTAAGCAACATGGTAATCCAGTCAGCTGGTGCGTCTCACAGATGATTGGTTGAAGGTATGTCCCTGACTGTGTTTCCACCAATTAAAGATACTTCAGCCGACCAGTTTGTGTGTGCTCGCAGAGCATGACAGTGTTTTCCAAATACCAATTACGTTGAGAGCGTAGTACAGTGTGTGGTGGCTTGGCACCGAGCCACACTTTAAGTGGCGCTATCGATTGACAGAGAGAGAGAAAGGAAAGAAGGAAGGAAGGAAGGAAGGAAGGAAGGAAGGAAGGAGAGTACAGAGAAGGCTATGAAGAAAGCGCCAAACCCTGCAGTTCATCGAATTGCCACTTGGGGCTGGCTGCAAAATAGAGTCAATCCCCATAGACTCCCATGTTAAAATGTCCGACTTTACAGCAAAAATAAACTTGTTCAAAAAACTGCTTTGGTCTCTATAGTTAGTTGTTCATGACAACATTCGTTTTTTTTATAAATCATCAGTTAAAAATATATTAGACGTACATTTATTCCATTATAATGAATAAGGGGCATAGAGTGGCGTTACAGGCGGAGTCAGGTGCACAGTTATGGGACGTCATGCAGGGCGTGTCCATGTATATACGCAGTCTATGGGTTAACTATGAACTCCAATAGCAGGCACACTGTGCAGTCACATTCATCCCCACATGACAAGGCAGACAGCTGAAGTTTAAATAGGACCGCCCTCATTAGCAGCAGGGACTCCCATTGGTGCACCTGTGGCTGTCAGTTCCCTCGCCGTTCATTTTGACACGTGCATAAACAGAAATCCGCACGGAGAGCACGGGAACGGTGACGGCAAGAGAAAACTGCCATGGAAATATGGCGTCAAAGAGCAACAGTGTGACAGCGCCTTAAACAGCTTACCCTGATGGAGGTCGGAGCAGTCGCTAAAAACCACAAATGTACACATGCAGTAAATGACAGTGTATGACATCAAACATAAAAAAAACTGTTTTACATAAGGACGCAGACGCTTTTGGCAAACAGCTGTCAGTAGCTCCTTTAGGCGCTAAACCAGTTTGTGCAATTTTAGCAGCTAAACCCGTCAATGTGGGTGTACCAGGCTATTTACAGTGCCACATGAGCACCCACACGTGCGTGCGTGCGTACGTGCGTGCGTGTGTGTGTACAGTGCACGCACCGCCAGCAGTATCTGCAGCGAGGAGTGAGTGACCTCTATGAAGTGATAGTCCATCAGGCAGCCAGATATGGATATGTATCTGTGGTCCTCTGGTGCCCAGGACGGGGGAGGGGTGACGGGCGTCACCTTGCACCCGGGGCCGTTCTCCATCCACCAGGAGCGATGCATAGACAGGTTGAAGGTCAGGACGAGGTCAGAGTCCTGTGGAGGGAGGGAAAGATGCAGAGTTAGTTTTGGTGTTTAATTAAACGTTGATTATGCGGGTGTGCAACATAGAATACTGTAATAGTGTAATGTTGCATAGTAATAATAAGTATTATCTGGCTTTATTAAGATGAACTGTGTTAACAGTGCTTGTGAATTTGTGCCAATTGGTTTATCCTCCCAATGTAAACCCCTCACTAAGAGACATCATCTTTTGTTAACAAACAAAATACATTTTCAGTTCTACTTTCCAACCGAGAGACAATACCCAGAATATGCCACAGCAATAATAACGAGAGATAGTAAAATTCCTCCGCAATGGGTGCAACTGGTCTCCCCTGTCTCAGTTTTATTCTACTCTAATAGCCTACATGCAGAACAATACATCAATTATGATGAGAAACTTGGTTTAAATAATGTACATATTAATGACGCTATGTAGCGAGTGGAGACATCGATCATCCAACAATGAACACACAGATGCACACACAAGCACCACACCTCAACCCCCCCACACACACACACACACACACACACAAACATGGCACAGTGCCTACATCAATTAATCAAATTTAAAAAAGACCTATATAATATTTAAGAACTACATTAACGTAATGTGAACCGTGAGTGTTATTGCTGCATGCTACTGTAAGAAAAGCCATTACATTTGGGCAGGATTTGGCCTGCTGATGCGTTTGCTTTTCCCTCAGTTTGGCTAGGGATTAGGCCCCCTACGTAAATAACAAAGATGCCATTCATCGTTGCCTGACGCTTATTACAGACTGGCGATGCAACCCAGATTTCATGTCTGTCTGTTGGAGGTGGAGCCATCTTTCTGCGCCACTCGTGCAGCACGCCACACACCCTGTTAAGAGACAAGTGGATCGATGCAGCTTTCAGCCTAATTTCATGCAGACCGGAATGCACCACAATGCACCGTGATGTGCCCCAAACCACCGTGAGCGCATCTCCTACAGCACACCTCAGATTCAGGGAGCTCAAGAGACATGCGAGTTTGGCGTGGAGTTCACACCGAAGGCATCACCGAGCCTGTGCAGCCAGCAGCCAGGCAGCACGCAGTTAAGCAACGTCTAACCTCCCCCCCAATGTAACGTCCTCTTCTTACTTTCTGTCAATCTTTAGCTAGCTTATGTCCCCCTCTCTCTCTCCTTTGTCCCCTTACTTCCTCTCCTCTTTCATCCTCTTTCTTGGCACCGCTCTTTGTCTCATTTGGAGGGTAATGAGTTAATGGCTCATTAACACAGAGCTCTGATTAATACCAGCCACAGCTCTTCCGCTCCTCTTGCTTAATGACAACTACAATCACTCTGCATCTCTTCCCCTCTCTCCCCCTTTTCTTCACGCTCCCCCTCTTCCAGTCTTCTTTCATCTCATCTCATCTTTTGCTATGCTTTTCTGTTGTTTCTTTTCCCATCTTTATCTCTCTCTCTCTTTATCTCGCTCTCTCTCTCTTCATCTCTCTCTCTCTCTCTCTGTTAAATGGGTTCAGGGACAATAATTAGTGTTGTACATTTGCCATGTTATTCTAGTGAGCATCTTAAATTGTCAGTGAACAGACACGCACACACACACACGCACACACACACACACACACACACACACACACACACACACACACACACACACTAAAGAATGTGGCATAATGTCCTATAGACCAAATTGTGGAATTGGTTTTTTAAATGGTCTTGTCTCACTTTGTACAGGATCATCTGAAGGGGTGTGACCTGATTCACTGCTCGACAAAGGAAATAGCAAAATCAGCTATTATCTTGAGACATTAACTATTAACAACCGACAACCTTATGAGAAATAGCATTCATCAGGTTGAAAGATGAGACTAAGAGTGAGTGAGCCTTGCCTGGTCACCAAGGAAACAACCAACCCGTGTAACCCACCGAAATGATTGACATTTGCAGATGGCTGGAATCTCTGCAGGTCTGAGAAATGGACGTGTTGCAATAATACATTATACATACAGTGCATTTATTTGATAATTTGACTAGACTAAACATCTTAATATAGGATACACGTCCCCAGTAATCCCAAAGAACAGCGGTAGAAGATTACTATAGAGGAGTCGAGACAAACCCACATTAGCCGTTTAAAACAACACGAAACAATTAAACTGCAGTTATATATTGGTTTATGTTTTAGAATTTAGTGTTATACCATTACACCCTGCAGCAAACGCCATAGATCCAATATAACGCTGCGATATTAATCTGTTCTGTGATGAATGGGGGCTTTCAAGCTGCAGCCCCTTAAGATGAACATTATTAACGTTTCCCTATCTGACTCGTGTGTGTGTGTGTGTGTGTGTGTGTGTGTGTGTGTGTGTGGAAGAATAGTTTGCGCTGCACAAGAACTAACAACTGACTGATGACACCTCTGGTGATCTCTCTTATTTCAAGCTGCGTTACCTAACATTTGTACATCTGCAATGTTTATACAACCACTTTAAATGAAAAGTGACTCAGCTTTAATCCTCAGTCCTGTAGAGGGACATTTCATTACCACCTCCCACAACTGTTTATACCCATATACAAGTTTTTTGTGTTATTGGGAGCTTGTCGATAGCCAACCCAATATTAGCTACATTAGCATTTGTTTGCAACGAATTGGCTAAGAATTTTTATGTTTGTTAGATTTCTTTTTTATTATTATATTAATAATTTGCAAGAATTATTATAATCATAACGTATTACATTGAGTATACTGTACTATATATCTGAAATTGCATTTTTTGTGTGTTTGATGTGTGTAGTTCCAAGATATACAGTGTATCACAATTTGCTGAGTTAAACATTTCAGATGCTCAGGCAGAGGCTATATAAATCTTTTGCTAGGGATTTTTACATTGCATGTGTCGTCTGTATATCATCTGTAGACAATTTGCAGGGAATTGTTTGGGCTTTTTTTTAGCGATTGAGTCATTTTAAAAATGTAATTTAGTTTTGGCATGCAAGATTGAGTGATTATGGTACTGCCATGATACTGCAGAGAAGCCTTCACACAGAGACTTTTCTATAACATATCAGATGAATATATTAAAGCATATACGGGATTTATTCCATTAATATGTATGGCCTGGAGTTACAGGCGGTCAGGTATTGCAAAGATGGCGACGGCCAGAGGCAGCACAGCTTGAGGTTCAAACTCGTTCCTCAGAAAAACTGTGTGTCACAGAGGTTTTATCCATTTATTTACAGAGTCCATGGCGAGAACATATACAAGCAGGAGGAGTTGGGGTAATGCTTAGCTACATGTGCCACCATCTAATGGTCAAACAAGGAATAATCAGTTAGGTAACTCAGCTTTAAAGGTGCGCCAGTGTGGCGCCATGTTTTCCACCATTATTTTACCGTTTAATAT
>JAODLL010070930.1:0-16695 GCA_026546735.1 Forbesichthys agassizii | reverse complement strand
GTTTGACCATAGTGCGCAGCAGCCAATGACAATTGACGCGTAAAAAGTGGACAACTGGCCAAATGGCTCAAAATCACATGAAATTGACGGACGGAACAACGCGGTGTCAACGTGCATTCTACTGCATTCAACATGTTGTCTACGTGTTAAATGTAGACACGCAAACAACACGTAGACAACATGTTGAATGCACGTAGACAACACGTGAAATACACACGTTCATTTCGTGTTTTTGGCCTGGATGGCCTTCCATATTAACGCAGGGTGAGAGCAGTATGAACCGCTGACACACCCGGAGCAAACTGGCCATAGCCATGGCCTAGGGTTAGGCTATAGCCGCTGTTAGCGACGTACCGAGCCATTATTGGTTGGTTCGATATATAGCGTAATGCTATAGTTCTACAGCAAAACGATACATATTCGACGGGTTCGTTTCCTCACCGGGTTCGGGACGGTCTGTTTGGGACTCGGCGGCGACATCTCGTCTGCTCATTTACTTCCTCATGCGAGGGTCAGGTGACGCCTGCGCACAGCTGCGTTATTCTCTAGTACCAGTCCCACACACCAACACGTCTCAAGATTGGATATAGGGATACGAATTTGTTTAAGGTTAAAAGAAACCGCCTTGTTTTTGAACGATTGGGTTTACAATGCAAAATTATGTACATAATGCATGCTGAATATAAACATAAGTAAATAAATCTGCCAATGGAACACGTGAAATTTGGGTAAGATTTCTTTGAATAAGACATGAGATCTGGATAAATTAGCTCTTGTAAGTTATTGTCTTATATCAATTGTAGTTAGATATTTTTACTAGAAATTAGACAGACATACTTTGTAAGATACTCATTTTTTGTATGCCACTCATCAGTCAATCCTTATTTATCCCACACGTTAAGAATAGATAAAAGAATACGTTTAATTACAAAACACTTACAAATTATGTACATAATGCATGCTGAAAATAAACATGACATATTGTGTAAATGTAAAATTAGTTTACAACACAGCAAACCGAGCTGTGAACATTAGCACCGCCACTGGCATGTGATGTCTGTTCCCAGTATGAAGAGACTGGGAGAGGTAAGCAGCTGTCCAGTGCCTTCGATCATGCCAGCATCATCACGACAGACAGAAACCAACATATCTGCCACCAAACAGGCTGGGTGTGTGTCAAGTAACTAGGCAGCAGGCTGAGTCACTGCCTTAAAGTGTCATGTCACCCCCAGGGGGCTCTTAGAAGTCTGCGTCCAGCCTGAAGGTGTTGTCTGTGGGCCCAGACATCACCCCCATCTTCTGATACTCCCCAACTCTCTTCTCAAAGAAGTTGGTCTTCCCCTCCAGAGAGATGTTTTCCATGAAGTCGAAGGGGTTCTCCACTCTGTAGATCTACGGAGAGCCGCGGAGATTAAGGGTTAATGCCAGAACACCTGAATCATTCTAAAGTACTCCAAATAAGACACCATTAAGGAATATGTTGCAGTCAATGCCAAGACCCTTCAGGCAGGGTGGCATTTAAACCTTCTACCTGCCCAACTCTTCACATGCAACTGAACAGTTAGTAGGTGTGCTGTTCACATGTATAGCCAAGACAGGCCTGAGGGCACGCTGTGCCAGCCAGATTCCATGTCTGCCCTGAGACGTATTAAAAGGCAACTTGCTCCCCTGCTAGCGAGACAGGACATGCGTGCATGGCCCCCTGCCCTCCAAAAGCCAACTAGCCTGCTAGCGTAGCAAGGCAGGCTCAGAGTGGCGTCTGTATCGTGTGGGCACCTCCCTGCCCAGGAGGCCACACGCCCCCCGGGCAGAGACCTGTGCTCACACTCAGCCCCCATCACTGGCTGAGGTCCGTACCCCTGCGCTTCTCATCACAGCCTGCCTGCTACAACATGTGCTAGCATACACTGCTCTAGCAAACAGGGGAGATAATTGTTATATGAGCTAGCCGTTAGCACCCAGTTAGCAGCAGTTACCTTGCTGAAGCCCAACTCCATCATCAGACGGTCAGCCACAAACTCGATGTACTGCTTCATTAGATCACAGTTCATGCCGATCAGCTTGACAGGCAGAGCCTTGGTCAGGAATTCCTGCATGGGAGAGACCGTTAGAGGGCTCTGGGCTCACTGGAAGACAGTACAGCTGGCTGAGACCAGGTCACCACATTGAACAGCACGTCTTCCAACCTGCTCGATCTCAACAGCGTTCGTGATGATCTTGGTGACCGTCTGGGCAGAAGGCTTGTTCACCAGGTGTTTGAACATGAGGCAGGCAAAGTCACAGTGTAGGCCCTGAGGAGAGTCAGAACACTTAAATACCTGGCATGCACACTTGGTGCAGGTCAGAGGTCAAGTCTGGGTGTGATGCCATCAGGGTTACTTGTTAAATGTAGACTAGAATCCTTACGTAGTTCCAGGATCCCTACATGTATTAACAGAATCTGATAACTTCATCTCCTAAACATTGTTTTTTGAAATGCCATCCAAAGCAATCTATTAAATTTGATGCTCAGGGAATCAGATTAAAGTAGGACTTTGTTGCAATTATTGATATTAATGAGAGGTTAAGAGAACAAACCACTGCAGACGAATTCATGAAACAAACTTCCTTAAAATCTTGGTAGTTCTAAAAGTAATCATAGTTTGTTTTAAATATACTTGTAATGTGATTCCAGCATTCCAGCTGTAACTAATGGCAACAGTCAGTTTTCTCCCCTCACCTCATCTCTGCTGATGAGCTCATTGGAGAAGGTCAGGCCCGGCATCAGCCCCCTCTTCTTCAGCCAGAAGATGGAAGCAAAGGACCCAGAGAAGAAGATGCCCTCCACAGCGGCGAACGCAACGACACGCTCTCCTGGGGAGCAGAAGCACCGCCCCGTCAGTGGTGAGTCAGGGCCCCATCAGCACAATACAGAGACAACACGTGATGCTGGAACATTCAGATGTGGTGAAGGACAGCTCAGACACGTACCAAACTGGGCGCTCTTGTTGCCGATCCAGTTCAGAGCCCAGTCAGCCTTCTTCTTGACACAGGGCAGGGTCTCTATGGCGTTGAACAGGTATTCCCTGTGGGACAGAGACCAGTTTAGTGGCAGGTAGGAGGAGCCTGTTGTAGCAGCCATGTTGGTAACTCAAGGTTACGTGTTTACGATGATGTCAGATTGTAGTCATCATTTAAAGTCAAGGGAGTTAGTGTGTAAATTTGACCGGTCATTTTAACGACTACTTTGATGTCAATCACATGTTCCGTGTTCCCACAGAGTCCTCAGTCACACGCAAGACCTTTT
This sequence comes from Forbesichthys agassizii, assembly GCA_026546735.1. Taxonomy (NCBI): domain Eukaryota; kingdom Metazoa; phylum Chordata; class Actinopteri; order Percopsiformes; family Amblyopsidae; genus Forbesichthys; species Forbesichthys agassizii. The sequence goes on along the minus strand of JAODLL010070930.1, from coordinate 13,409 downwards.
TAATACCACATTATTCCAACATCACAACTATACTGGCAAAATAATGAGTTATATAATCCAATAGAGATTTAAAAATAATTACTTTAATTTAATTAGAAATTGTTATATAATACTGATTCATATTTAGATTTACACATTCGCCAGTGTGTTTATTCTACACACAAATGTTATGAATGCCATGTCTTACTAGTCTATTACATAGTGACGTACTGTAGGTTGTTGTCACTATACAGACATGACAGATCAACTAGGATAGCATGGGGTCACTGGCAGAGTGCCCGTCGCTCTGAACAGTTCAATTGAAGCAGTGCGACACCATCTGGTGTTATGGGCTGTACGACACGTTACTCGTTTCCTCTTGACAGAGAGCTTACACACGAAGCTCACCTTTCCTTGGGGTCCTTGATGTAGGTGTCGATCAGGAGACTGTACATCTCCGAGTGGATGTTCTCCATGGCGATCTGGAAGCCGTAGAAGCACCGTGCCTCTGTGACCTGCACCTCCTGTGTGAAGCGCTCCACCTGGTGGCAAGACGACAGCATGCCGGTCAGACAGGGAGCAGCCACAGAGGGTCTGAGGTCACCGACACGAAGTATTACACCTTTCAGTGCAGGTAACCATGGGTTATGGATCTTGGACACATGTCAGTGGCACTAGAGATTTCCAGTTGTAAACATAAACACCAAATGTTACCAGCATCTTGTAGGGATAAGCAGCCAGACCACAGTGAGGCCTTACCAGGTTCTCATTGACGATGCCGTCGCTGGCTGCAAAGAAGGCCAACACGTGAGAGATGAAGTACCGCTCTTCATTCTTCAGAGTGTCCCAGTGCTGTATGTCCTTAGAGAGGTCCACCTGGGGGCCACAGAGCACATTGCACCCATTAGGTGTGTGAGATGATGTCAAGTTTGCTACTGGCATTAGAGCCAGGGGGCTGGTCCCTGTGTCAGTGTGGGTACAATACACATGAGTGAAGGTTCTCCGCTCATCGCTGGCTCAGATAGTCTGGTCTGCAGTTTACCTCTTCCACTGTCCAGAAAGAGGCCTCTGCCTTCTTGTACATCTGCCAGATGTCATGGTACTTGATGGGGAAGATGACAAACCGGCTGGGGTTGTCCCTTAATAGAGGCTCGTCTTGGGCGTGAGCTGCCTTTGAGTCTTTGGGCTAAATGAGAAATGCACAAGAACGTTACAGAAAAAGAATGCAGCAAAACTGAGTTAAGATATCAATGGCGCTAAAGTATTAGAAATGTATGCTACTCATTTAACCATAACTCTATCAAGTTAATTGTTACCTATCGCTAACTGATCACCAGTGTTGTGCCCAAAACAGACTTAGATAAAATAAGTGATAGCTTGCAGTCCGCGGGAGCGCGTGCAAAACTGCAATGCGTAGCTTTAAACTATTTTTTTTTTTTATAAATCAAAGTGATTGCGTGCTCCCGTGGACTAGACTAAACTGCATTACGTAGTTATGTCAACTCCGTTTGGTCTTGAATGGATCAATCATAACGTGCAAATTCATCCACCTTAATGTCGTGATAATAGCAACGGTGTGTATTTGAGAGACTTATGCTTCAAGTAACCGAATTGGGGCCAAATAAGAGTTTGCAGATTTAAAAGCCTAATTCATTATTAGAGTATGCTAGCTATCGTTTTTAGTGCACGCAGATTTAGAATACAATTCAGATCTCCCATAACACACATTTTACCTGATCTATAGCATATCCAATCTAGTTTAAATCTCTTCAGCATGAATTCAACCCATCAAATGCACTCTTTTCATGGAGGGGGGGGGGGGCTGTAGATAGACGTAATAGCTCACCCAGTCCTTTGAACTATACAAGCCATAATCCATTTTGTGATTGCAGAAAGTAATCACATCCTCTACCTTGAGCCATAAGGTTGCTTAGGTCTCTAAAACAGCTCGTTTAATTATTGAGGGTTATATTTTAGAGATTGTAGCTCACTTGTCCTTTATACCCATTGAAAGCACTTACAGGCCAATTACTGTTTAAAAGCCATGTTTTTGCCTGCCAGAAATTGACCACATTGTCACAGGCATAACAGGGCTCCAGACTGACTTTCCACTAGTAGCACTGGTGCTCCTTACTGAAAAGCAGCAGCAGCACGAGTTGGGCGCATCACTATTCAGCACAACGCAGCTCAATCATTTCGGGGTTCTCATCATTTAAGTTTTCAGCAGTGGAAGGTTGTTGCACCTGGGTGGTGCTCGGGTAGCCTGGCTCTGTCCGACAATTGCTCAGACACATTTTCTAAGATTCTATAGTTTGTAAACCCTGTTTTCATAGCCACCCTGCTGGTGAATTAATCACAGTGGGTTAGGGATATTACATAAAGCGTGTTTTGGAATGGTGGTAGAGCTAGATGAGATGATCAAAACAGTTGTAGCAACTCTTACTGGTTAAACACTGTCCAAAAGTAATCATGGGTGAGAGGTATACGCGCAGTAAAACTGAACACTTCCAAATGGAGTTGCCAGACCTTTAAAATGAATTTTAGAATAATTTCAGTTGATTATTGTTACGAGGTGATTACAAGCAGACAGACGAATGGGCACTTAACGACGAGCAAAACAAATGCACGGATACGTAAGTTAAAGGGGTGTAAAGCAAATACAGATATTTACCACACACACGAAATCCATTCCGTTAAACATGTGAGAACAGAATTACTTAATTAGTATTGTAAGACCGCATTTCATAATCTGTTAGAGGGCCAGAAACGGGGACTAGATACGTAGATGGTCCACTAATTTGCTTACCACTCCCGTAACACCATGAAGATGTTTAGTATAGTCCACTCCCCTTACCAAAAGAATATAGACCACATATCCAAACTAAAAAATCCAATCCAGGATTGGCTAGTTTAAAAATGTGGAGTATGTCATAGTGTAAAAATACGCACTAAATTAGCTCCATTTTAAAAGATGCAAATGAGTGCTGCCCCTTGCTTCAAGCATTAAAGTACACTGAACTCTTTGTTAATGGCAAGGGAGAGCAGGGACAAGTCTGATAATGTCAACCCTTGGAGATGTTGCCTTTAACTCCGCTCCTCGAAGTACTCAGAATTGACATTTGCAGCGAGTTACAAGTTTTCCGTGTTGAACAAAAGATATTTCTAGCTAATCAAACTAATGTGGATTCAGTAGAGTAAACTATCATAATATTCACAACCACCCTGCTTTGGATTTAATAACCATGTACACTACGCCTACAACTAGTTAAAGAGGAATTTGTCAAATTTCCATCAGGTTCCGCCGTTTGTTTACTTAGGCTAAAAAGCTTGTTGATGGGGGAATGGTAACCTACCAATAGACACTTTATAAAGGACTTCGGCTATAATCAGCAAACTCAGCTTTTCAACGCAGTACTAAGGGTAGTTATTACAATGTAGTCTTACAGAATTTAACGTGAGGTTTTCATAACTCGTCCATCACTTACCATGACTAACAGACCAGAATTCGTCTGGTCAGCACTCTGCCTTTGTGATACAATAGAGTAGCTTCTCGCTGAAGATTAACTGGCCTATTATAATTACCTTTTAAATGATAAGGCTGTTCAAAATGGAAAAAAATATGTAGTTCGCACCTCCGCGGTCAAGATGAGTGTGACAATGCAGACTACAGCAAGAACGTTGCTCATGCAGACAGCTAAAGATACCAGTCCAAGGTCGGGCCGAACATGATTAAATTGTGTTTTTACATCCATGCAACTTTTCCAGGCCTGAACCGTATAATCATTGTCAGAGCATCACACACACGAAATAACTGATTCTGAAGTAAATTACTTACCCTCACCTTTAACTTGACAGCAAATCACAGCAGCTGCAGGAGTCATGCCAAAAAGTGACCTGCTAAAGAGTGTTTTTAAAACCTGGTTTCTGCCCACGTGGCGCTATATTGTACCAGGATACATACATTTAAAGTGAAAATACAACTTTACATCTTACAATAAATGTTCGGCTGGTATCTTTGCCACAAGACTACGCATGGCGTTTACCAAATTTACACGTAATGGGTGTTGTTACAGCGCCATCTGCTGACACACCACAGCGGGTGAAAACCGATAGTTCTATTTTCCACTATTTTTAAGAAGTATTCTATATACCGTACACTTGCCGACTTTTCAAATTTGCCCGGGTGGTTAATTATTTTTGTGGCGTGACAAACGCAAAACACCAACATGTCCGCTTTACACTTTAAACAGCATAATGATAAAACGCTCAAGACATTTCTACACTAATATTCAACAACGCGTCCCTTACTTACCAGGTGAAATTAATACCCCAGTTCGATGTAATTATGGCTGAAAGCCGTAGTGTAGAACAACGGTGAGAAGGAGCTCCACCCATACGGCGATACCAACGGTGCAGACAAGAGGACTGTTCATTTGATTGACTTCATGAATCTTTAAAATATACTTGCAACAGGTATAAAGGACTGGGCGAGCTAGAATAAATACATTTATAAATATATATAACCCTCATGAAAGCGATAATGTATTTCATGAGTTGAAGTCATGCTTTAAGAGATTTTAACTAGTTTTAAAAACATTTTTTAAACACCACAGAATTGGATATGCTATAGAGCACAGTGCGGGTCAAATAATGCAGACAATAATTGTAAAATATATTTTATTCATGTTATATAAAAGCCATAATAAATATTTTAAAAATATATAAACTATATTAGACATCTGCATGCAATAAACATGCAAACATTATAGACAATAGCTAGCACATTCTAAAAAATTAATTCGGATTTTAAAGCTGCAAAACACTTATTTGGACACAATTCGGTTACCTGAAGCATAAGTCTCACAAATACACTTTTGCTACCATCACGGACATTGAGATGAACGTGCACGTTATGAGTGATCCATTCCAGTTTGTAGTCCGCGGGAGCGCGCCTGATCACTTCCTATCAACAAGCCACGTTTGGGCACGGAAGCAGCTTTGTTCGCATTGCCGCCAGATTAGTTTGCTACCAGACAAGTATAAACCACACAAAACACGGAATAACGCTGCAGAATGAACACAGCGGCCACATGTTGTGCAATACATTCCCCAGTCTTTCCAAAACCACCTTTACCTCAGTAGGAGCGAAGATTTTGCGCGCGGTTTTAGACCCGAAGATTTGGGAGGTTTTCAGGCTTGGCGGCTAAAATACACAAAACAAAAAACAAATTAGATGGTTTCATGAATGGCATCCAGGGTTATTTGAGTCTGACAATTCATATATGACTTATAAAGTTGATTGCCAATAGTATTAACATGATTGTGGATATGTATTACCTAACACACACGCGGTCACGAAAGACGGCTTTCGTGTGATGTAACAATGACGGTAGGCTGTATAGCTAGTAGATTCAGGTACGGGAATACTCCCCTGGTAGTATTAATACGTGTGCATGAACTTACCGTGTTCTCCTTATCTTGTAAAGACACTTCTTCCAACGAAGTGCTGATGGAGTTGGAGTTCTTGATCGAAAGAGGAGTACGTAAAGCAAACATGTTATATTAGTGAAAGACGGGCAGCAAATATAAATTAACAGTAAAACGGTTAAAAAAAATCAACGCTGGGAAATACTGAACGTAGAACCACTGGTCTGCCTTTTTATGTCGATCTGGGCGGCAGAACTCGTCCAACCAGCATTAGAGCCTTTAGAGAGGCTATAAACATGTTCTCCCGCCACAGCCAATCAACTTACGGCCCATCCTCACGACAGACGCCAGGATCGCGGGAAATTCAAACTTTGTTTGTGCGTAAACACAAAAACCCGCGTATAAGTAATTGTACTTCTCAATATAATAATATGCCGAATTAACTAATATAGTTTGGCATTAACTCTTTATGTGAAAATAGACATAAATATCGAAAAGTTGGTACGATTCAGAAATATGAATGCTTGGTTACTAAATAGATCAATGGTATAATGTATATGCATTAGGGTAGAATATTATATTTCCCATTCTGGATGTTATAACAAGACCATATATGTACACGGGCGTTATATTCATAAACATGTCCCTCTTAATAATAACTAAACTGCTTTCCAGCCGCCATAAAGGGCGTTGCTGTTGAAATGTAGCGCCAAATGTAACACATTTTACGTAGACAAAAACAACTAGCAGCGAGTATTTATGATGTGTTTAGAATCCTACGTTTGATTAAAATAAGTTGGGTGTTTTAATATTTTCTGTAAAGACAATAGCTAGTAGTAGCCTAGCCTACAACTGCTGGTACAATCCATCGCGTGTCCGTCTTGACTTAACATACATAATGATGTATTATATGAATTAATTAGATAATAGTTAAAGTCAGTCAGATGAACGCTCTCTACCTCGCATATTCACTGTACATTTCATATATAGAACAGCCTCCCTCTACAAAGCTTTACTGTCTGAAAAGGTAGGTGGTTCGTTGTTTCCGTTTTGCAGTCGTTGTTTCAAGACAACCAGAGCATCGCGGGAAAAAACAAATGCACCACCTGCTGGCTGGAGTTAAAACTGCTGTCAACCTCTGAGAAGCAGAGAGGCAGCTAGATCCCAAGAGGTGGCGTGGAAATCCATATAAACGTCCACGCTAGGGAGAGCCCTCGAGTCGATGCTTAAGGACGGACGGACAGACATTAATATTTTGTGTTCGTCTGGATCAGGGGTAGGGAACCCTGGTCCTGGAGAGCCGCAGCCCTGCATATTTTAGATGTCTCCCTGCTCCAACACACCTGATTCTAATGAACAAAGTTAGAAGCGTGTGTGTTAGAAGCCTGTGTTGGAGCAGGGAGACATCTAAAACATGCAGGGCTGCGGCTCTCCAGGACCAGGGTTCCCTACTCCTGGTCTGGATGAATACTGGCATGGATGTTCAGAGGGACGTCCCTAAACCCTCGAGTCATATTACACGGACTGACGGACATTAATCTCTCGTGTCCGTCCATATGAAGAATGCTGTCATGAATGTTCAGAGGGACGTCCTTTAAGCCCTCCAGTTTAGTTATGGTAAACTATATAGAGTACTAGACCACTATACTGCCCATGAAAAAAAAACAATAACTATAACATATATGTGCATATATACCACAATGCTTATACATATTTCATTTCTATAGATTCGGTAAAACTTGCTAAAATTAGCTAAACGTGTAGTTTAAACATAATAGTGCACTAATAAACGAGGCCATAATCAATGAAGAAAACATACACACAATATATTGTAATAGATAACAAAACAAAAACCCCAAAACTCAACGCGAAAAAGTGAATCTATTGTTTTGTCAGGCGTGTTCCAATTTTGATTGCGTCCACTAAGCAAATTGAGACACTAGATGGCGCAGTTGTGTTGTTGAGGCGTTTTTATATTTCGTTCTCTTCCTGATCCGCGGAATGTCGGTCAGTAAGGCAAATGGGCGGTGCGATGACGTGACCTGCTCACCTTTCCAATTCAGCGTCGCCGGCTCCCATTGGTCACACCCCCTCAACGCTTGAATCCGATTGGTGGACTTGTGTTACTGGGTGTCGATGGTTAATCAAGATATACTGTACTGTACAACGTTAGTTAGTACGTAACTTATTGATGGGCATTCCAGCTCTTTTTGGTGAGCCAGCTCACTAGTATTTGCTCAGAAATTAGAGCTTGTTTGGCTCCCAAACGGCTCTTTTATTGGTACCAATTCTGGCTTTTATAATTCAGACAAATTAAACCATATTATAATAATAATACTTTTTTTTTTGTAACACCTTTCTAAACATTCAAGGACATCTTACATTGACCTATTTTGACCTATGATTGATATGTGTGCACGTGTGCACTTAAAATAGCCAAACCGTATAATTTCCAGAATAGACCATGTTTTACATTGTTTTTGGTATAACTTAGTTTTTGTGTGACATCATGACTCTGCATGCATATCATACTGGTGTCAGAACAGGCCTACCCCAAGGACAAGAGCAGGTTAATGTGCTGCACACATGCAGTTAGTAGGATACAAGTGAAGTGAAAGAACATGCCATCTACTACAAGGAACTACAGCCTGATGTGACGGGAAGCTTGATCGTGAGTCCAACGCCTTCCAACAGCCTGCACCCAGGTCTGACACATTAATGATAACATATTATTCTGTTTAACATGCATTAGAAACAAAAATGTAAGAAAAAATCAAATGCTATCAGACAGGAGCCGGCTCGTTTGCGAATGACCCATCACTAGTACGTGTACTGAGCAGAAAACACCGCAGAATACAACATTTCTTTAATGGTGTGTTTTTATTACAAAAGAAATGGGATTCTTTTAATATAAGCCATTATTTATTTAAGAATAGTTTTTTAAAACATGAGGTATCTTTTTACTGGCTACCCTATAGGCCATATCAAGCTATCAAAACAGCACTTTTATGTTTATTAAATAATAATGTATAAAGAAAGATAGTAGGTAGTATCACAGTGAAAAATACTGTTCACTAATATTTAAAAAATTGTCAATAACATAACTTATACTGTTAATGAATGCAGATTTGAATACACAACATTCATATATAGATATCAATATATTTTACATTATTTACAAAGACAGACCCACACAAGTACGCTAATAAAAGCACGATACAGAGGCTTTGGCAAATAAACAAGTGCATACATTTGCTAAACATTACATATCACACGAAGTAAACATGATAAAGGTAGAGAGTACAAACAGGCATGATAGAAAAGAATCCAGTGCAATGTCAGGTCTGTGTGTGTGTGTGTGTGTGTGTTTGTGTGTGTGTGTGTGTCTGTGTGTGTGTGTTTGTCTGTCTGTCTGTCTGTCTGTTTGTGTGTTTGTGTGTTTGTGTGTTTGTCTGTCTGTCTGTCTGTCTGTCTGTTTGTGTGTTTGTGTGTGTGTGTGTTTGTCCGTGAACCAATAGCAGCAGTCTCCTCATTGCTGCTCTGTGGAGTGTTGTGTGGAAGCTGTTGTCCTGAGTTGGGCAGGAAACCAGTGCAGACAGAAATAAGAACACAGTTTAAAGGTGGGCTACTCGATTGTGTTACAGGGCTGCCAGAACCCCCTTCCGAGCTCTCTGTTTATGTTTATGTTATGAGTCACCACTGTGCACAGAAGAGGTGGGCGCTGTAGAGAGCTGTGGTGTTGGGGCGGGCGAGCCACTCAGCACTCAGGCGCCCTCTCTTGAGATTCAAACCAAAACTACAGTTTTTGCAACGCCAGTTTTGGCCACAAGGGCAATTCCAAAAAAAGAAAAAAGTTCAGTGTCGCTTTAGCGGCTCCACAATCACAGCAGGAATGGTTGCCCATAGCTACCATTTCTTCCATCATTTCCCATCCATGTCCTGGAAGGGGCGGGGGGGGGCGCGTGCAACCGTCAGAGTTAGTTCTGGGAGGGCACCAGGACCCCGACATGAAGCGCCGAGCCCCGGCACTGGCTTTTAGTGGCGGCCATCTTGGTGAGGTCACGGTTCTCGGCGGCCCACGACGAGGCGCGCTTGGCGGTCATGTGGCGGCGGGCGTGTTTGGTCAGGTGGTCGCTGCGCATGAAGCGCCGCTCGCACACGCTGCACACAAACTTCTTCTCGCCCGTGTGTGTCCGCCGGTGCCGTGACAGCTCATCGGAGCGGGCAAACTTCTTGTCACAGCCCTCCCAATGGCAGCTGAACGGCTTCTCTCCTGGGGAGGAAGGGCGGCCAGGTGGTTAGGACATAGTAGTGACAGAATAACGCTAGCTGGCATTAAACAGGCTAGCTTAAAGCTAAACCAGCTAATAACTAGCTAAACAAGCTACTGTAGTTTAAACCTAAACCAGCTAATGACTAGCTAAACAAGCTAGTTTAGACTTAAACCAGCTAGTTTAGTAAATTAGTAGTTATAGCAGTAGTTAAGCAGTTTATTAGTCATTTCTATTCAATAAGACGGTTGTATCATACTGATGCTGGCTAGAGGAGAGTTCACGGGTGGGTCTATGGACCAACAGACAGACACACAGGCCTACAGACAGACAGGCCTATAGACATGCTCTTACAGACAGACAGACAGGCGTACCTGTGTGGGTGCGCAGATGGGCCTTGAGGTGTGAGCTCTTGAAGTAGGTCTTCTTGCAGCCGGGGAAGCTGCACACGTAGTTGCGTCGCCTTGAGAAGTCAGCGGAGGAGGGGGAGGTGAGGGAGGTGGAGGAGGCGGTCCCTGGGGGCAGGTAGAGGGGCGCGGGGGCCAGGGGCAGCAGCTTGGCACTGCCCAGCGTCAACAGTGTCGGGGGTGGCACCCCCCGCTGGCTAGGAGGACCCACAGGACCCCGGGGCACCACGAACATCACGGCCCCGGGTGGCACAGCGGGCCCCACCAGCAGGGGCTTGGCCCGGCCTCCCGCCCGCAGAAAGGCCACGCCCACCTGGCACAGCAAGGGGGCGGGGGCAAGGGGGGGCGACGCGGGAGGGGGCGGAGACACCGGAGCGGTCTCCGTGACGATGGGCTGGGGCCCCGGGGGTGGGGCGTCAGCAGTGTGCCGGATCACACTGGTGGCCATGGCCACAGGCAGGTGGAAGACCGGGCCCGGCGTCGCCGTGACGAGGGCCAATGTCGTCTGCGCCGTCGTGGCGGCAGGGGAGGTCTCTGCGAAGCTCGGGCTGTGAGGGGGGGTCATGCACTGGGATGGAAACACACAGGTGCTCAGTAGGCATAATGTTAGCATACTGTTAGCATGTTAGCATACTGTTCATCTTTGTGTGTGGCGCGCGCCAAAAATGACGTCAAATTTGTGGGCATGGCCTGGCGCGTTGGGTCTTCTTAATATGATATAATGCAGATTGCTGCAGAACGACCAGAAAAAATAGATCAAGACTGATCGGGACAGAGCAACGATTGCAAACCACTGTTAGGAATATGTTCAGAATAGGCATTGCCTAGTTGCCATGCTAACAGCTAAATACACCAGAACTACAACATAAAATAGCCTGTTTCTGTTGCTGTGCAAAGGTCGGAAACCTCCCGTTCAAATAACATGTCACTTCACGTCTGTGCACTTCTCTAGAGGCAGGAAGATTTTAAGTAGTGGAGGTTTATGAAAACAGTTTAATCTTTGTCCTACTATAATATCCAGTTTGATTCGACTATAAAGGCCAGGGAAATGGTTGTTATTTAGTAGACTAACTTTTTATTTACAAACTGATTTATGATTATCATTTAGATAGGCTATCTAGGATACACTCCCAACTACGCTTTTCTTCAGCGGGCGAACTGACGGAATAGGTCCTATGTGCTAGTTCTTTCTCCGTAAAAGCATCACCGAACATCCAGTGTTCCTTGAGAACCTATAAATGGTAGGCTGTAACAGAGTTTTAGACTACACATTCTCAAAACAATAGAAAAGACAGTTCGCACAACTTCCTCAAATTATTTTTGTATACAGTGCTACCTTTCGTTTCGGAGAATATCGATACGACACAAGTTCCAGGTCGCGTGGATTATGTAGTGCTCGAAGCTGGCAAGTATGTTCCAGCCTTTTAAGTGGGTTACCCTCAGATACCTGTTGGTTATGCTAGCTCGGCATTTCTCTTTTCTGTATTCTATTGGTTTTTCTAACTGCTTTAAAGTTATCTCCGTAACAACAAGCATGTAGCATGTAGCATGACGTGGTTGCTGCTACCAGAGAGGAGAGGTTCTCCAGGTCCCTGGGGCAGTCTGGCCCGTCTGTTGGCAGCAGCAGCAGGGAGTCGCAGGAGTCTGAGGTGGGCGTCAGGGGCCGTGGTTTCTGCGACCTCTGACCCCAGGAGCTCATGCTCACCAGCGCCTCAGCCGCCTCCAGGTCATGGTGCTGGAAGGTCCCAGGGCGGCGGGCCGGGCCGGGCCCCTCCATGGTCAGAACTGGAGCCCCCTGGAGACCCTGCAGCAACACAGACACCGCTTGAGACCCCAGAACACACCAAACCCTACCAGAGCACACTAGAACCCACTAGATCCCATCAGAACCCAGTAGAACCCACCAGAGCACACTAGAACCCACTAGATCCCATCAGAACCCAATAGAACCCACCAGAGCACACTAGAACCCACTAGATCCCATCAGAACCCACTAGAACCCACCAGAGCACACTAGAACCCACTAGATCCCATCAGAACCCACCAGACCCTACCAGAGCACACTAGAACCCACTATATCCCATCAGAACCCAGTAGAACCCACCAGAGCACACTAGAACCCACTAGATCCCATCAGAACCCACTAGAACCCACCAGGGCACACTAGAACCCACTAGATCCCATCAGAACCCACTAGAACCCACCAGAGCACACTAGAACCCACTAGATCCCATCAGAACCCACCAGACCCTACCAAAGCACACTAGAACCCACTAGATCCCATCAGAACCCAGTAGAACCCACCAGACCACACTAGAACCCCACAGCAAACCAGACATGTAAAACAATCAAACAAACAAATGGATGCCATAATGAATAATGTAATTCACATTTCATATTTTGATCTCATATTTTAGAGCATGGGCAGGAAATTAGTGTGTTTGGCTCCCAACCCAGAGGTTGTGGGTTCGAGCCTTGGTGTTGGCCTACTAAGCGTCATTTATATAGCTGCCTAACCCCTATCGGACTATTTAATGTGTGATAAAAGCATTTTTTGAACAACCTAAATGTTACTGTGACTCCCACAGGAAACCAGACATGTAAACACTCACGGACTACATAAAGGATTCACGTTACGCCAGTCTGAGCCTAGCTTGTCACGCTAAACATTCAGCTGTTGAACAGCCTCACGTAACCTGTTGTACTCTAAAACAGCGTGGCTTTATAATAGAAGATATACATATCTATTTATAGTTTATAGAGATGATTCCAGCTTCATCAGGCTACATTCCTGGTGCTCGTGTGTTCATCCACTGGAGAACAAAGGGAGCTTCCACACATAAACACTTGAATGTGAGACTGGCATCTACTGAACGGCCCGCTGAGAGGGGGGGGGGGGGGAGAGCGAGAGAGTGAGAGACCAGGAGCGCAAGACACAAAGAGACAAAGAGGGAGAGCGCGCGCGAGACAGAGAGAGAGACAGAGAGACAGAGAGAGAGACAGAGAGAGAGACAGAGAGAGAGAGGGAGAGAGAGAGGGAGAAAGGGAGAGAGACCTATGCATCGGCTGTTATCGGGTGCACCGGTGTCGTGCAACACTGGACCATTGAGGGGAACCTCCCTTCTCCAAGAATAGATAGTATCGCACACACAGGCACGCATAAACACACACGTGCACGCCCCCCATCCCTAAATTAACATGCACAGGATGGCTCACGAGAGGAAGCGCGCACCAGGAAGTGGCAAAAAAAACAGTCAATAATGTGTTCAGATAGGAAACACACTGAATATGAAGTAAACAGTCAATAATGTGTTCAGATAGGAAA
>JAODLL010070919.1:3761-16697 GCA_026546735.1 Forbesichthys agassizii | reverse complement strand
TCATTTAGTTGTAGGCAGCTATGGCTGGAAGGATGCGATGAGAGGCCTGCATTGGGGATTGGGTTCTCCTCGCAACACGGGCATCTTGATGTTTGCGGTCATAAAATATAGGCCTACTGCGGGTCCCGTGATTTAGCTAACAAGGTTTCAGTCAGTAGGCGTGCCCTGCCGTACACTGCCCGCAGATTTGAGAAGGTGAGCCCTGCGGATCCTTAAAGTCTTAAGTAAAAAAAACACGTCATAATGTAGACTATTATAATGCGCTTTTACATTTTAAAATGTGTCCGTAATACATGAGAGCCTACTCGTAACGTGTTTATCATTTCTGTGGCAACCACATAAATCTGAACTTTGCTTCACCATTTCTTCTCCTAATCGTTTTGCGCGCTGGAAATGCAGTACAGTTCTAGTCGGCAACGTAGCGTTTCAGCAGTGTGCAAAAACCAACCAAGTTACAATGATTTGTAATGTACAGTATTATGTCTGTGGGTGATGGGGCCCAGCACGTTCCTGTGCCCAGGGCCCATGGACGGCTTAATCCGTCTATGGTTACAACTGATCTCATTATGATTACACTTGATCACCCAACAACCTTTACTTTTACGTTTTTGACACATTGACAAGGTGGAATCCAGGCTATGTTATTTAAATTAGTTTTTTGCTTAACAAATGTTCCTAAATCTTGATCTACTTAGTAACCTTAATATGTTAGAACTACTAGAATGCACACACATGGAACATTTGTTTGCATGTTAACTAAGGGTGCTGGTATTGTAATATATTTGGACTTGATGGCATTAGGGTACAGCCCCAGCCCCTTTCCCGTTTTATGGATCAAACGCCAGCTGGGGATGCCTAGGTAGGGAGGTAGAAGTTAGACACACTGGGATGTTTACTGTGATGTTCAGACAATTCATTATCATTCAAAGAAGACAGGGTGGTGATGATTCAGCCAGTCAGTGCATTTTTTCCATGAACCAGCAAATCTTCAGACAGACACTTCTGCTTTGTATCAAATAAGCAACTCTGTGCTGAACGTCTGATACATATACCCTCGTAAGCTCCACACCGGACTCTTGCACTTTCGGGAAGTAATGCCGTCTGTTGATATTGGCTGTTAGCATTGTCACTCACAAGTATGTCTACCTAATATCTGGTGCTATTATTTACTAATTTTAAGTTAAACATTTATCTTAACCAGTAACCGTAGCCAACTAATTTTACAGCTTTACAAGACCTGCAAACAGTCATTCATGTCATTTATTTTCCAACAAATTCCTCATTGTGAATGTAATGTCCGATATGGACGTTGAGTTACTTAGCTGGTCGTCGTGCATGTCAATCAAAATACCTCCCGTCAAGTAGGCGGGTACTGGCGCTGTTAGCCAGCATTGTTTCCCAGACTTTACGTAAGTAAAGGCTGGCTCTGCGAGACGAGGTTTAATGTGGCTGCTGTCTTTATGGAACAACAGGATACAATAAGAAGTTAATGTTTGTCCCAGAGAGGCCTGATCATGTGACTAGTTGGCACATGATCTTAACGTCTTAACACTCCCCAGTGACGCAGGTTTCCCAACCCTGGTCCTGGGGACCAACAGTACTGCCCTGCACGCCTCCCTATGGGTTGTTACAGTGCAACTGCACCCTAAAATGTGTTTTTTGAGCTGTAAGTGAAGTAATGTGACCGATCTGTGATGAGACACATCAATGCTGGTGTTAATATAAACAAAATTCCAGTTTTATAAAAATCTGTATTTTATGGGCTAAACCAGATCTACACATCATATATGCGTAAAAAATCAGCACAGGACCTGTTTTTTTTTTTTACACACTCAGTACTCTCATAAGTAATCAAATTCAAATAATGGGAGTCCCCCACTAAGCCCCTCCCCTCACTTAAACTCTTGAGCATTTGTTGTAGTGGGTGGAGTCAGGCTCAGAGCCAGGGTGCAGTTAAACATTAACAGGCTTCTGCAGAGATTGATAAAGATCCATTAATTTGAATCAGGTTGTTGGAGCAGGCAGACATTCCAACATGCAGGGCAGGGGGCTTCCAGGACAAGGGTTGGGAAACACTGTTTTAGAGTATGTACCTGCAGCCTTCATTTTCGTGAAACGTTTGCTAAATTCGAGCTCAAATCAAAACGATATCGCTCTCTCTTCGATGTGTGCGGGGCCGCCCCACACATCAAAACGCACTGTGAAGCAAAGCGTAGTAGTAGATTGTTGTCACTTTGTGTATAAGTATTAGGTTATTTTTTCAACATGCACAGAATGGTCAAATAGCAAAATGCAAGGAGATATTTGGTGAATTTGACTAAATGTGGATTAGCTTACAATTGGCACGCAATAGCTGACTATACCTTTTAATAGGCTCTAGTGACGCACCAAATACATATCCTGGTCGGTATAGAGCTCTCCATGCTTAGCCTGGCTCTGATTGGACAGAGCTCTGAGTATTACACTCAGAAAAATGTTTGCTGCAATTATAGTCTGGAAACCATGTTCGCATTAACGTTTTCACAGCCGCCCTACTGGCGGACCAATCGGGTTGGGTTAATGACATGACGTTGAAGTAGAGCGTGCTTCGAAATAGTAACGGAGAGATCAAAACAGTTGCAGCAACGCTGATTGGTTAAAGGCTGTCCAATTATTTTAGAAGTAATCATAGGTCTAGGAGGCAATGACACTTATGACAATGACACCATATTCACAAAGTGATTTTTGGGTCTGGTTACACCAGGCTAGTCCATGCTAGCCTGTATATGGGAAGGCTTGTAGTCTGTTCCCATTGGAACCATGTTGGAATGTAAAAATAAAAAAAGCCAGGTTGCAAAATAGAAATGCCCCATAGAGGTAATGATCACATTCTCTTAAATTAAGGCATCCATTATTTATTATTTCAGGTGGAAATGCCTTGTGGTCACAATGTATTTATTTACCCCCCCTACTAGTTAATCGTCTTTGTTATTGATACAGGTAGTTGACTGAACAATGCATGCTACCTGCCTGTGTCTCAGAGTTTCTAGAAGGCGGGGTCGGCCATGTGGAGATGCTTTTCAGGTGTAACTACCTTGCGCTGGTTGGAGGAGGAAAGAAGCCTAAATATCCTCCCAACAAAGGTACTTAGTTGGTATTTGTTTGCATATGTGGTTGTTGCATGTCCTTTACACCATATTGGTGGCAGTCAGTGATACTCCATTCTTCAGTGTTTCAAACCTCAACGGGGAAAGGGGTTTATTGTAACACATGTAAAGGCTTTCTAATGTAGGACTTGGATGTGTGATGGTGTCTCACTGTAGTGATGATCTGGGATGACCTGAAGAAGAAGACTGTGATCGAGATCGAGTTCTCAACAGAAGTGAAAGCGGTGAAGCTTCGGCGAGACAGGTATGACTTCACCGTAGGCTCAGCTGAAAGACTGTTCTCACAGCTGACAAATGCTCCTGGCTTCAATCCGAGACATTAGAGGGGAAACAGAAGTTCAGTAACGGCAAGCATGGCAGTTGGAATCATCTGGCAAACCATCTATTTCTTAGCCAATTATGCAGTTGGACTTGCACAAGCCGACAGTTTTGTAAAAGTATAACTTGTTTGGTTGAGGGGGGTATGTTATTCTTATTTTGTGGAATTAGAAGCATTTATCAGATTTGACTCGTGTTTGTATGCCGGTATATTCTGTTTTTATGTCCCTTTGACCATTGAAAGGGCAGTCATGGCTCTCTCTCCTTTCATTTAGATAGGGTATTCCTAATAACTGCACAAGAGGCGTCACCACGATGGCTGCAGAGTGGCCAGATTTACCTATAAGGACATTGGTTAAATCCCTTACAATACATGACACTCTGCCTGTATGCATCCTGAAGCAGGTTGCCAAATCCATACCTTCTTTACATTGGCCTCTAGATAAAAATCATCTATCTAAGCACTTAAAAATACAAACAGATGCACTTCTTTACAAATATAAATCCCGAGTCACTTTATAAAGTTTATATGGCTGATGAATAGTCGATAGATAGTCTTTGTCTTGGAGTAGTTTCTTTTTGAGGTTAAAACACTTAGTAGCAACTCAACCGTGAATAAACATTTAATACTTTCTTTTTATGATGTCTTTTTGAAGATGGAAATATTGTTTTTATTCTATCTTGGTTGGTATCTAGGTTTCTGTTGTGCTTGTTCTGCTAGCAAGTGAATCCAAAAAACCCCGCCATAGGCTCCATTTTAACAATGACAATATGGTGATTTAACAGAGAGCCTGTGGACAGCAGCAGGTACAAGTCTCATGGAGCCAGAAGGGGGATTAGGTTTCTTGCTCAAGGATCCATGCACGTCCGTCCATGTCTGGGGGAACTCATTCAAGACCTGTAGACTGCAGTGAAAGACCCAGACTGACTCGGCTGGCTATTGGCAGAGAAAAACTAAAAAGAATTATTGCGATACTTGCCGTTCGTGTATCAATACAGTATTGTCATGGGAAATATCGCGATACTATGCAGTATTATTATTATTATTTCGCCCCTCCCCTCCTACCATTTAGACTGAACTGTTCCTCTTGTTTGTTCAGGATTGTGGTGGTCCTGGACTCCATGATCAAAGTGTTCACGTTCACACACAACCCACACCAGCTCCATGTGTTCGAGACCTGCTACAACCCCAAAGGTCAGTCTGCTCTGCTGCACAGTGGATGCATACCGTGCATGAGAGAACACACGCTGTGGTGCCCTGCTGTGACAAGGCTGCATCATGTATCTTGTTAGGGAGGTGTGCTTTCTGTCTCAGATTGGGGGGGGGGGGGGGGAAACCATGAATGGGCTCTGTTGAAAAATATTGGTTGTCATGAGTTTTGAGAGACATGATGATAATTGCATGTAATACTTTTGTAAACTTGTTCTTGAATGCAGATATTGTTTTGATGTTTCATAATGACATGTAGGTTAGTTTGTTATATGCAGTATTTTACATATCTTGAAATTGCCAGCAGCCAATACTCGCCTCCTAATTACTTCCATTCTATGCGAGCGAAGGAGCGAATTAAACCTTTGCCTCCTGTGGTGAAGCAACATGACATCTTCGCTTCTTCTAGAGATCAACACAGGTGAACTGATTGCTGAATTCACAGCCAACAAGCAATTGGATGTAGTTCTTAGCGAGTCAGGATAAAATGGAGGAGACTTCGGTTAATGTGGTGTCTAACCATAGAAATGCATCCAGCCAGACGGTGTTGTACAACCTTACTAGTGATAGCTGCAAACTGCCCCCTACACATTTTTCCATCACAAAAACAACTGCTCTTATCAAAAGCACCTGTGTTGTGAGAATCGCTCACACAGACTGCAACAAGGAAACAGAGTTCCGTGTCCTGGCCTGCATTGCCCACATTCAGCACAACGTATGCATTCCGCATAAGGCGTTTTTCATTCGCGTACGTGGGACTGCAGCTTTAGCAAAAGTAACCAAGGAGGCGGAGCTATCAGTGCGAATAATCTGCATACATTTTGTCCCTTTTTTTTTCTTTTCTATAATTAATCTAAATGAACAGACAGCCCCAATAATAATATACATAAGTAATAATAATAATAATAATTGACCCATCCTTTTATATTTAGAAATCCTGAAGCCCCCCACACCACCTTTGGCCTTAATAATACGTAACCACGGTTACCTCTTTAACCCTCCCCCCCCCTTTTCCCCAGGCCTGTGCGTGCTGTGTCCGAACAGCAACAACTCCCTGCTGGCGTTCCCCGGCGCCCACTCTGGTCACGTGCAGATCGTGGACCTGGCCAACACGGAGAAGCCGCCTGTGGACATTCCCGCCCATGAGAGCGCCCTCTGCTGCATCGCCCTCAACCTGCAGGGCACCCGGATAGCTACGGCATCAGAGAAGGTACGAGAACAACGTGATGCTGCTCAGCGCTGGTGCAGTATAGCCGCGGGAAAAAATGAAGACCCCGCTGCATTTCCTTTTCTTAAATGTTTTATTATTAGTGTAAATTTACAAAATATAACACATTTTTTGTATAGTTTTGTGTTTATCTTACACCTGAGAAAGGTCTGCAGTGGGCTCTGTTCATGGCTGTTATGTACCCAGAGACCATGGTCTGCTACAAAGTACACTGCCAAGTACAAAACAAGTCTCCTTTTGGAGCGGAGGCAGCCTTATGACCTGGGGTTGTTGCTTCAGCAGACCTTTTTCACAGTGACCTGGAAGTGATTCCCAAGCGGGATACAATGTCTTCTTGTCTAGTCTTTAGACGGGAAAGGAAAAAACATATTTGCTTAATTTTATTTGTCTTTGTTATATAGTCTAATCAGCCCCATACACTTTTGTCAAATCTGTTTTCATATATATACAGTATATATAAAAATAAATAAATCAATCTGGTACTCCTACACAACCCTGGATCCGTAAATACGAAGGCAGAAAAGTGGCAAACACCGCTCGCATCAACAACGCTTTGCAATGCGTTTCCAGAGCCTTTTAGGGAGTTTGTTTTGATTTGAGCTTGAAGTTAGCAAGCCTTTTCAAGAATGGAAGACCTTGCCTTTAACTCAAAATATGTGTGTATCGGAATTAGACGGGACAGGACCTAAATGTACTGCTTCTATTGGTACCACAGCAGAAAAAGGTTGATTGGTCAGGTCTAGGGTCAGCAAATGAACAAGGCATTAAAATTAAGTCAGCTGTATAATACAAATGCTGACACACACCTTTCTATGGTCTTGGCGGCGCAGTCACAGGTGCTGTCAATTAGGACCAGGGAAATGTGGATTACAGGAATAAACAGTGACGTTAATGGAGCAGAAAATACATACAAATATTACGTAATGTATGGCCTATTATAGGCTCTAAAACAGACAACGTTAAAAAAAAAAGTGTATAGGTTAAAGATTATACTCTACATTAAGAAAATGTGCAGTTAGGGTTTTAAGATTATAAATCCAGGACACCTTTTTTTTTTTAACAGTAAAAGTTCTTTGTTAACACCTCTTCTCTGGAGAATAACATGTTCTATTCCAATGTAACAAAGCGAAGAGATGGATCAGGTTGCCTTAGCCTCATTGAAGGTCTTCGGGATGAGCTGGAGTGGCTCCCCTTAACTTTTATCCATACGAGATCTCAGCCAACTCCGGACGGAAAATAAACGCTGTGACGTTGTTTAATGGTTTGGAAACAACCACGATTAGTGTGCAACCTTTATCAGGCAGCATATCAATCCACCCAATATTTCTAGATACGTTTGTATTTGTAGGAAAGGTGTAAACCTGTGCCCTTGTTTGTGCAGGGGACTCTGATAAGAATCTTTGACACCTCCGCCGGTCAGCTGATCCAGGAGCTGCGACGAGGCTCCCAGGCGGCCAATATTTACTGGTGAGCATCGACCAAGAGACCTGTCAATAAGGACCACTAGGGTTGCACGATAGACAAAATGTGATATTGATATTGAAAACTGCTACATCGATGTAAATGTTGATATGCTTTACAGTATTTTGCCTGACATTCACCCAGTCACACACACATTCATACCACCAGGAGCAGTAAGGGGTTAAGCATCTTGCTCATGGATGCTTGCAGGTAGGTCAACAAGCCGGAAGGTTGAACTGGGTTCAAACCCCACAACCTTCCGGCTGGTAGCCCAACACCCAGACCACTAGACCATCCTGTCCCCCTATATTTATAAACGTAAGTTAAAAAAAAAAGATGCAGAAGCCTGATAACGAGCTATTCATTTGAATCGGGTGTGTTGGAGCAGGGTGACCAGGAGTGATAAACGCTGGCCGAGTAGATACGGGCGAAGTGTGGGTGCAACGCCGGTTTCACTCTCCGCCAACGGCAATTCCAAACACACATCGGGGGGATTTTCCCTTTACATCATTATCAGTATTAACGTGAACCCCGGGGGTGTGTTCAGAATTGGCAAACATTCGTGGCCAACATGTTTGCTTTGAACTCGAATTTTGAAAGTTACTTTTGAGAAAAAAAAATTAATAATAATATAAGTAATTCCAAAGAGATTTTTTTATACTGGTTTATACTGTCACCCTTCGTCCAGCAACAATGTGTGTTCACCAAAACTACCTCCTCAAACTGTTTGAAAATGTTCGCGTGTGTTCGCCAATTCTGATGTTAGCCTGTGGTGAAGCGTCTCTCGCTCTCTCCCTCTCGTGCAGCATTAACTTCAACCAGGACGCCTCCCTCATCTGCGTGTCCAGTGACCACGGTACGGTGCACATCTTTGCAGCCGAGGACCCCAAGAGAAACAAGCAATCCACGTATGTCCCCATTGCCACGGTTACATGACATATGATGTTCAGTACACCTGTGTAATGATCAAGTAATGACAAATGCATACTTTATCTAAGAGGGAACCTTTATTTATATAGTGTTGAGCAAGTTACTCAGGAATGGTAATAAGTTACTATTTACTTATTACTTCTAAAAAAAGTTATATTACTTATTACTGAATATTAAAAGTAATTAGTTACATTACTATATTACTTTCACAATCACTACTGAATCCTCTTTATTGGAACAATAATAAACCTTAGGAGTCAACAATCAGCCAAAGTGAAAACATTGCAGCCTCTCAACCCAGATGATTGGACAGAATGGTTCAATTAGCCAACCCTAAGTTTGCTAGGAACAGGAATATAGTTCTTGTAACGCAGTAACTATTAGTTACTTGGATTAGTAATTGTAATATTATTATGGTTTTGAAAATAGTAATTAGTTACACCACTAGTTACTGAAAAAAAAGTTATATTACAGTAATTAGTTACTGCCCAACACACATTGTTTTATTTTATATTTATTTGTATATTTGTTTCCCTGCAGTTTGGCATCGGCCAGCTTTCTTCCCAAATACTTCAGCTCCAAGTGGAGCTTCTCCAAGTTCCAGGTTCCGTCCGGGTCTCCCTGTGTGTGTGCCTTCGGAACAGAACCAAACTCTGTAGTAGGTAGGTGGGTGTTTGCCTTGTGATGCCATCCTGATCTCTCAAGCTACAGTGACATCGCCGCCACTATCTGTCTGGACCCGTTTGTCATAAAGGCATAAATAATCCATAATTCAATCAACGTCCTTGCATACAATTGGAATTCCTACCTTTTATCTCACCCAATCAGAATGTTTTCAAATCAGCTAGAGGGTCTGTTGGATACAGACACATACGTGTATGCTATTGTCTTCATCTTGGGGTGGAAAACTTCAGCTAGTCGCTGATTGGTCCGATTGTGCTCCAATCGTTTCGGTTGATAAACCGAACTTTTGCATCAAGGGGTTCCAGATTGACTCTGCGAAATGTTATTGAAGCTTGTGAGAACAGGATTGTGTGTGTGTGTGCGTGAGTTCTTTTGTGTGTTCTCTGAACTATACCTTCTTGTGGCCAAATGTGAAACACAAACTTTGCCTTTATATCAGTTATTACTAGAAAAGAGATGGCTTTCACCAGCCAAGCAGACTTGGGCTGCATTATGTAGAACTTAAAGGCAGGGCTTGTCGTTCTCGAGAACGCTGCCTAACTAAGCTCAAGTCAAAAGAATATCCCTCCACACATTGAAACGCATTGTGAAGCCAAGCGTAGTACTACGGCTTTGTTGATGTGAGCGATGTTCGCCCGCCATTTTTGTGTTCCAATTTACGGAGCCAGGGCCGTGTAGAAGTGTCTGATTATTTTTCAAACACGATATTTGGTCAATTGGACTAAATGTGTATTAGCTTACGATTAGCTTGCAATAGCTGACTACACCTTTAACAGATGAGGGGTCCTGCTTATTGGTGAAGTGATTTACATACATTTCTCACACTTCCTCTCTTCCTCAGCCATTTGTGCTGACGGAAGCTACTACAAGTTCCTGTTTGACCAGAGGGGGGAGTGTTCCAGAGACGTCTACGCCCAGTTCCTGGAGATGACTGACGAGAAGATATGACCTTAGACTTCTCCGCAGACTCACTGCTGGCTAGATGGCTTCCTTTATTCGGTCTCGATGGACTCGATCTTCTAACGAGCGTCAAGCAGGAAAGGCTCTTGGCAGCGGGGATGAGAGAAGATGTACTGCTGGGAGACATGGCTAGAAATGGACGTTTGTGAAACGTCATTTCCAGACAGCTAATGGGCCCGAGGGACCCAATTGCTGAAACATACTCAAACCAAACTAAAAATAAAAAAAAAGGAATAAAATAGGGAACTTTGTTTTATTTTTGAGAAATTATCAGTGATTTTTTTTAATTTTTTTTTTTACACGTCTTCCTTGGAATTCCCAGTGAGAAAATACTATGGTCATTTTAAATTGTATTGTTACTTGGCTCTGGTAATTGGATGGATTTAAGAAAATACATTTTTTCATCTAACACCGCCTAACCTAATTCTAGGGAGGGAGTGCCTCTGAACGGAGCCTGAAGCGTATGTGGCACATTAACTGGCATAGATTGTGTTTGTATATACAAGTGTACTCGTTACTCATTACTACCATTAAAACGGGGTCGCTTCTATCAACATGTCCGCTGTTGACATTTGTGTCACTTGCTGTGGGAATACAAGCCCATTACAGCACCTGAAGTTGTGTGACTGGTATCAGCTTTAAGTCAACATTATCCTAGTCTACTAGAGTTTGCATATATTCACTGTAGAGTAGACATGTTGCACCAGATATAACATTACTAATAGGATTGTACATAGTTTTTTTTTTTTTCTTTTTTAAATGTGCAATGTGTATTTCCTGATGTTTCAGCGAGTGGGCAGTTTGTTTGTTTGAGTCAGGTTGGGGGAAATCCCATGAACCAATAAAAACAAGTTCTTAGTCGTGTGCTCAGGGCCACACCGATGGCGAATATCACATAACATTTGAGCAGAACTCTGAGAAGAACGATTTCCTTGAGTTGGTGAGACTACTCTTCTCACCAAATCCCACACAAGCTTTCATTTTGTTGCTAGATCTACATGAATCAATATAATTAAATTAGAAATTTGGTTCGTCGGTGCCTGACATTTAAAGATGGTAACTTTCTGACCAGTACAAACAAGGAGTGCATTCTACAACTTTAAAGATTTTTCCCCCAAACTCTTAAATACATACTTTTAGATCTGTAAACTGGTGCAGTTACAATATACTGTAAATTCAGTCAGTGCTAATCAGTGATTATGAAATGTGTTTGTAAAGACACTTCTCAGTCTAAAATGTTTTTAACCATGGTTATGATTTCACTGTTGTATTGCTTATGCATTTTCACTCCACAGTAATTTGACAAAAGAAAGGTGGCTCCCAGAATGTATTTCACTTGTGTTCCTGTTTTAGAACGTCAATTTATGTAAGCACACCAGAACATTGGACACGTAAATAAATATAAAATAAAATTGCTGTTGTCTGCAGATGAGTGTTAGTCTAGTATCACTATTTGGGAAAATATTTCAGATGCTATTCCATTGTATGAAGTAAATGTTCAAAATTGAGAAGCCATAATCTGCGGGGACTAGAAATATGTGGTGGCAAAATTCAGCCCTCATCTGTGTATCAGTACATTAAGGACAACTTATGTACCTATTGATTAACGTGCATAAACAACATGGAGCCTCTAATATTTATGCACAGGTGGTCTTAATCTATTTAGCAGTGACTGTGGTCCAAGACAACTGTGAAAACGAAACACTCGAAGGTTTGATCAGATAAGATGGGTTTGCCTAATGTTCTTACTCATAAGGAAAACAGACTTCATGCAACCATTCAACACAATGGTGTGGAATAGTTAGATCATTTCCCCACATAACGTGACTCAACCCTTTCCATCAATGTCTCATGCACTCCCCCAGGTGTTAGCTGCCAATTCACTCTTACAAAGCATCTAAAAACGCAAAACGACGTTTGGTGTTTTCTAGTTGGTGTAACAAACACTGCATATGGGAACAACTCTCGCTGCAAAAGAGCTTCAGTGTACATTTACTAAAAGGTGAAGTATGCGCTTGCTAGCAAATACACTTTTTGGAAAACTTAGCGAGCCAAGATCTTCTTAGGGAACACCCTATGGCATTGAAAGGAGTAGTGTTTTTGTTTTGATCGCTTTTCATAAAAAGCATCCTCCATCACTTACTTCACCTTCAAGTGTGGTGTGAGAAAAACAAATAGAAGTGTGGACATGTTTTAAATTAATTTATAAAAACAAAATAAAGAGCATTTACCCACTGAAGCAGAACATCACTTATTTTTCCTCATGAAATAATACTAATCTGAATAGACTTTTCCAAGCCTGAACAGAGTAAAATAACCGAGCAAAGAGACTTAACTTCAACACAAAAGGAAACAAACACAGCCGAAGATCACAGAAGACCAAAACAAAATGGAAAAAACTAAACGATTAAGGGTAAGTGCAGCACTGGTCAGAATCATGTAGCATAGATTCAGTCGAAATGTTCTTCAGTTCCATATTCAGTTATCTGTTCATGTACATTGTCTCTAGATTCCGTAACATGCAAGCTTGATGAAACATACGGTCAAATACGCATGGGAATATATTTTAGCTCATATTTGTGAACATTTGGGGGGATATCTATGAATGTACAGTGATAAAGAGAAATTATGATGGAGCGAAGGAACGGAAACAATCCAGTCCACAGATAGTGTTTTCTTTCAAGGAAAATACTACATTCATTTCACTGAACAAAGATTCCACACCCACACACGTGTATACGTATATACACACACGTGTGCACACACACACACACACACAGACATACATATGTGTGTATATACACATATGCACATATACACATATGCGCATATACATATATACACATATGCGCATATACGTATATACACATATGCGCATATACGTATATACACATATGCGCATATACGTATATACACATATGTGCATATACGTATATACACATATGTGCATATACGTATATACACATATGTGCATATACGTATATACACATATGTGCATA